>PVJS01042445.1:0-17513 GCA_004027185.1 Glis glis | reverse complement strand
GAGGGAACGGGGTGGGATTTGAGGGAGGGCAAATCGGGCAATGTGTGCATGTATGACTCTTATAGCCTAACACCTATTAAATGTATAATTACAATGCACCAATAAAAAAAAAAATATATTTCCAATTTCTGCCTTTTACCCCAACATTATATCAATGTTGTTATGCCAATATTCACCTAAAACAAATCACTGAAAGCAAAGTGTTTGAACACCACTTGTCACATGTACATCTGTACATAAATAAATATACATACACACAAAATAAGCCCTTACCACTTTACCAATGTTCCAGTATTAAAAGTTTGCTCACTCAAAACTGAAAGCACTGGACCAGAGGATCTGCCAAGCTTCTTCTAATTCTATGAGTCTATGTAGAATTTAGGGGTCAAACAAAATATCATCTCTCCTATTCTCTGTTGCTCACACACACAAAAAAAAATCAATACAGTTTCTAAGATCTTGAAATATGCTAGCAGGTTTTGAAATTATCCATTGCTTTGGAGTTTTGTGAAATAAGGATCATAAATAAAAATCAGTCAATGAGATTTGTGGAAAATTAGTATGAAAAAGTACATTGGCATTTACCTTCAACCTTTTCTATGATGTAGTGAGCAAGTGGAAGTGCATGACTTCTGCACTTTTGTAACTTTCATCAGGCACAAATTTGAATTGTGTGAGCAGTACACATATCATGGAACAGTGAATTCTTTACTCAGTGATGGCAACTGTTTCATTTCCCAGCTTTCAGATATGAACACAATTTGGTTTTTCTACTGGTCAACATGTTCATATTACTCTGCAGAAAAGTTCCCTGAAAACCACTAATTCTTGTGAAAATTTGAAAATAAAATGTGATGTGATCAAAGAAGCTAATATTTTCATGTTTTTAATAACTAATTACCATAGTTATAGACTCCTAAAGGGTCTAAAAGAGTGACAATGTTTTATGTGTTCTGTTTTTGTTTTTGTGTGTTTTTTTTGGTGCATTTTGCAGAGGAAAATAGATGATGCAGCTGGCTACAGTTGAGACAGTACCAGAATCTACCTATTCATTTGAAGAACTGAAGGAGAGGATCAGAATCTACTCATTATATACACTAAGGGTTTATTCTATTTGGCACTTTATACTTATTATTTAATTTTAGTATTTGTTTTTGTAAGATTTTGGTTGTCTCCTCACAGTATGATAAAAAAGATATGGAAACATTTGTAAGGGGATAATATCAAAATTGAGAGAATTAGATTTGGAAGCTGTAATTTACTAAAATAAGTAGAATGAATAGAATACTTTTGGTGAACTGCTACTATAGTGCTACCTACTTACCCATGCTTATAGAGGCATAACTCACAATAGCCAAATTATAGAACCAAACTAGGGGTCCATCAACAAATGAATGGATAAAGAAAATGTGCCACACACACACAATGGCATTTTACTCAGCCATAAAGAAGAACAAAAGTATGTCATCTGCAGAAAAATGGATGGAACTAGAGGACATTATGCTTAGAGAGATCAGCCAGTCTCAGAAAGTTAAGGGTTGTATGTTTTCTCTCATATGTGGAAGCTAGAGAGAAAATAGGAAGCAAAAGGGACTTTGGATAAACGGGAGAGAGACCAGGAGTATAGTGGAAGGGAGGTGGGGGAAGGAGAACTGATGAAAGAAGTAGTTCAAGCAATGCTGTGTTAATTCATGGAGGTACCAAGAAGGGGTGGCGAGAGGGTGGGATCTGGAGGAAATCACGTCCAGTGCTGTGCGCATATATGTTTGTAGCATTTTAAACTTCACTGTGATGTATAATTACAATGTATTTGATAAATGTGTACCAAACATTTCTCCCTGGTGACCCCTTAGACAGTCATTTCTCAATCATAAATCATCTGTTGTCATGGATGCTGCAGCGTGCTGCCCAGAAGCACTTCCAGGACTGAAGTGTTGGCACCTGACACCCACAGCTAGACCCACTCTGGGAATTACCCTCTATTGCAGGGAACTGTCCCCATCATTTTCACCCTGTTCCGGAGGACTGGTTGATGCAAGGGGCTCCTTTCATTTGACAAAAGCTCTCAAAGGCCACACAAGGTCCAGGGCTCCTTAAGATAGAGGTGGGGGTGGAGGAGATGGCAAACTGCTCTGCTAATCAGCTTTTTCTCCTCTCTGAAATGCTACTCTCACTCTTCAACTGGTACTGTCCCTCCGGCATTCCCCTGTAAACCTCCTACCTCCTACTTAATACATCTGCCTCAAACTCTTGTGTCCCAGAACTTGACCAAAACACTGGTGGAGCTTTATACAAATATGTTCTCCCAGACCTCACTCTGGATCTACTAAAATCAAAAGTTTTAAAGGATTTAAACTTTCTAAGTTTTATGAGTTATATGCCATCAAGATTAATATTCCTTTAAAATGTTTCCCTTGCCATCAAAATGTGGCCAATTTCTTCTGTTCCCAATACACTTCAACATCTCAAGACTATTTGCTGCCAGGTTGATGACATGTTTTGTTGTTGTTTTTGCATCTGTATCTTCTAATATAATACTTCTAAGATAAAGGTTTTCTGTGGTATCACTCAATTTTAAGTACTTAAAGCTTTATTTATTTATTCAGGCAGACATCTATTAATAGGTGATTATGAATCTGTAGCTATACCCTATAATTTGTACCAATCAGACTTTTTTTTTCTATTTTTTGGCAAATAATCCCCTAGAACCCTTTAGGAGAGGCACTTAGGTTAAACATAGACATTGTGCTATTGCCTACAATGAAGTGAGATGCAGACAGTATTAAATATTTAATTAAACAAAAATCTTCAAACCTTGTTTCAGATCTTGTAACTATTATGTTTAAAATAAAGGCAGTAAGACAAGGGTGATCAACAATACTGTGATGCTGTGATTCTCCTTAGCAGTCATTTCTTTTCTTAAATAAAAGTTACAGCTGGGCATGGTGGCACATGCCTATAATCCCAGTTCTTGGGAGACTGAGACAGGAGGATGACTCTCAACTACCTAGCGAGACCCTGTTTCAAAATAAAGAATAAAAAATAGGGCTAGGGGTGTAGCTCGGAGGTAGAATGCCCCTGGGTTCAATCCTCAGTAATGTGCATGCGCACATGCACGTGCACACACACACACACACGCCACTTTTGTAATAAGACATTTTCCAAATCCATTTCTGTGATGAAAATCTCTTCATCCCAACTGTAATAGCCATATAAAACCAACTCCATTATATTAAGACTTGAGGCAAAATTTTTTAATTGCAGAAATTCTTTTAAAATAAACTTATTTGGCCAACAGCTGCAAAAAATATTAAAATGAGTACATTTTTTCCCCTTTGGCTGTTTTCATGTCAATGAGGCTTTCATTTTCAGTCTCTTTAATATAAGGAAAATGGTTCTGCAATACAACTAGCAAAAAATAAAAAGAAAGATTGAAAATTCAAAGAAAGATTGAAAGCAGGAGTCGTGTGCCAAGATCCAGTCTGCTGTGCCTGGAAAAGTGCTGAGACCTCAAAACGCAGAGAGACTTATTTTTGAACAGGGATGCTGACACCACTTCTCTGCATCGGTTCAGCTATGAATTGTGTGACTGCAGTGTGCTATTTTCATGACCTCAGATGTTCTACCCAACTCCAAGGCAGGCAGTTAACAGAAGACCATTCCTCTTACCCATTAGCTGGGGACACACACCAAGGCATGTTCTCAGCATCAAGGGAAGAGCTTAAAGTCAATCACCTAGATGGCTCAGTAAGTGTGAATCCCCAATGTCATCACCACATCACAATTCCTCCAAATTCAAGACTGATTTATAGATCACCTGGAGAATGGCTGGCAAACCACAGACTTTAGGGAAAATCCATATGTTTTTATACAGCTTGCAAGCTAAGAGTGGTTTTTACATGTTGAAATGCTTGGGGGCAGGGAAATAAAAAATATTTTGTGATATGTGAATATTATGTGAAATTCAAATTTCTGTGTCCATAAATACAGTTTTATTGGGACACTGCCACAATCATTTGTTTCTATAACATCTCTGGCTGCTTTCACACTGCAATTGCAGAGTTGAGTAGTTGCAACAAGAGACCTATGGCCCACAAAGCATAAAATATTTGTTCTCTGGCCCTTTATAAGAAGAAGGTTTTCCAGCCTCTGAACCAGAGCATTGCAATGTGCAAGGTTGTTTGATATGTGTCTCACTTAATCCAGTGACATGGAGGGTTTTATGCCTACTCTATAGAAAACAAACAAGAAAATGACTTTTCAAAGTCATGCAGCCAGTATGAAGCACAGTTACTCCTATTCTTCCACTTTGTCAAAGAGCTTCTCTACCCATAAGTAGCGTAGTCTTTAGTAGCACTAATTAACATTTGGTTTGTAATAAATGTTGGCATCCTTTTCTTTCTCAATACCATAATCAAAAGCAACTGCTTAAAACCAGGCACTTAAGAGTAGTTTTGCTTGTGAAAGGGCAAGGATCAAACTCTTGAAAGGCATGTTCTGCCCGACAATATTAACTAACAGCCTTGCCACTCAAAGGAGAAATAAGAGTTTTTCCCTCCAGCATCTCAGATGCTCCAGTGCTGTGGGAGAGAATCCTGAACGTGCCATCTTTCTCCTTGAGTCTTTAATATTTCTCATAAAGATACAGCAGATCATCCTGACAAAGTCAGACTGTCCTGAAATTGAGTTGTGGAAGAAATTTGTCCATGCTCTCTAATGATACTACTGGCCTCAGCCAGAAGATGCTATCCAAGGAGAGTAGAGAGTTGTGTCTCTTCCCCTAAGTTTTCTCTCTATACTTTGCACTTGAGTAGCTTCAGAATTTGTATTTTTAAACTTGACATCTTCCTTCCAATATATGTACAGATTGAAATATAGATGCAAATACAGATAAAATATAAAGTAAATTAACAATGTTATCTGATTATATAATATATACATTTGGTATCAACTCACTTTTATTAAGTGTTTTATAAAAATAAGATAAAGTTTTACTAAGAATAATGACCAAGCAAATATTGACTAAAGTCCAGGAAGAATGAAACTTAATCTTTGCTTGGCTAATATGTTTTTTATTTTGGTAATGTCCTTGAACTTCTCTATTTCCTCAATGATAGGAAAGAGACTACATGACCTCTAAGGGCCCTCAGGTTTAAAATCATCTCTACTTCTGAATATTTGTTAAATATTCATTTAATCCAAATAAGTCTCAGTTTCCTCATTTCTAAAGTAGAAATAAGAAAATGCATTTAGAGTACGTGCATATTATTTAGGTTTTTGTTACTACAATGAAATAGCTAAGGCAATTAACTTCTAAGGAGAAAAGGGTTATTCTGGCTCACATCTTTGGAGGTTCCCACCTATGACTGAGTAGCCCCAATGATTTTGGCCTCAGGCCAGGGTGATACATCACTTTGGGAGTATGTGCCAGAACAAATCCCTCACCTCATGAGCTAGGAAGCAAAGAGTAAGAAAGAAAGGGGTCAGGGTTCCACAATTCCCTTAGGAACACACCTCCACAAATCTGAGGACTTCTCACTAGGCCCCAGCTCCTAAAGGTCCATAGAACCTCCCAATAGATCCACCCTGGGAACCAAGAAATAGACCTTTGGGGATACTTATCCAAACCATAGCAACTTGGTACATAATGTTCAAAAAGGATGATGACAATAGTGTACTTTGTGCTTGAAGGTCTTTTCACTCTGCTAAGCAGAACTATTACAGATAAAGAAGAAGTTAAAGATGAGGAGCCATTCATAAAGTAGAAATAATGTTTTTTATTTTTGAAAGTTTCACAAATCCATGATAAACTTCCTCTAGGTACTATTCTCTAGCTACTTCCTCTAGGTACTAGGGCTATTCTTGCCCTGACACATGAGGCAGATAAGACCCAAACCCTTTCTAAGTGTTCTGTTTCTTCTTTACATACCCTTAGTCAACAGAGACCACAAGTGGACCAAGCGCGGTCCTTCAAAACTCAAAATGATAAGACAGGCAGTCTAAATCCACAATGACTTTTCATACCAATAGATCACAGCAAGAACTCTGACTTGATAGCTTGAATTATAAAATATCCTCTTTTTATTATACTTTATTTTATAAACTCAAGAAATTTCTAAACTGTTTCACTAAAATAATTTCTGCCTTAAGACCATTTATAATGTCAAAAGGCATCAAGATTTCTCAACTGTCAATATGTTCTAATTTTGATATTATGTATTAAAAAGATCCTAACTATTACTGAATTTTTTTCAATACTATGACTTTAGAGCTTGTTTGAAGGTTCTAGCAGGGGAGCGCAGCTACTCGTATACCCTTGACCGAAGACCGGTCCTCCTACACTAATGCACATGATGTGTATAAACAAACTTATCAGAGTCGATCACTATGCTGAGCATGGAAAGGAGGGAAGGGGGAGGGAATGGGGTGGGATTTGAGGGAGGGCTAAATGAGCAATGTGTGCATGCATGCTTCTGATACCCTGACACTTACCAAAATGTATAAATACAATGCACTAATAAATGTAATAAATAAAAAATACTATGACTTTATATATCATGGCCACCAAAGCAGTTTATATTAAAACTGATCAATCACACCCTGGAGAGGCTTAGTACTGTCTCATGAGCATTTAAAATATTAACATTTTTAACCAACTATAAAAAATGAAATGGGAGCTATAATCACCCCTCTGTACTGGGTAACAGCAAAACTTATTCCTTCTAAATGTATTTTGATTCCCATTATCCATCTTCCCTTAATCCACCCCCTCCTACCTCCACCCTTCCTGAACTCACTATTCTACATTCAGACAGCCAGCCTTTTTTAGCTTTCACATATGTGAGAGAACATGTAATATTTGTCTTTCTGTGTCTAGTTTATTTTATGAAGAACTAGAAGAGAGGAACTTGAAGGCTCCAAACATAAATAAATGAGAAAGAAAAGGAAAAGCTAATTACCCTAATTTGATCAGTGCTCACTTTATATGTGTGTTGAAATAACATAGTGTACTCCTTAAATATGTACAACTATTACATGTTAATTGAAGTTTCTTTAAATGTGAATTGAGGATATATAGCAGTCATCTGATCCGTAAGCCTAGTGCTCCTGGGTTATTAACTAATCTCTTTCCATGACATTATGTACTTTATAGGTCTATGTAACTGATTATATGTCTGAATGTAGAATCACAACACAATGACAGTCTTTGCAGTGTTCTAAAAGTCAACATTTCAGGGTTTAATTGCTCAAATCCAGTGCCATCATCGGGATTGAAATATAAATACAATATAAAGATACAAAGGCTTGACAAACATTGAATTAAAATACAGAGAGCAATTAACAATAAAATGATTATTAGATTGATTTACACATTTATTCATAGTAAGCATTTACAAACAATACTATGATAGGCTCTGGGGACTCTGTGCCTAATATAGAGGAAGAGTGAAATAACAGTATTAGTAAAACATGACAAGTACTAAGAAGGAGATGTTCCCAAGCCTATGGGAATATAGATGAGAAGCATTGTAATTAGCCATTATAAGGGTAAAACTTATGCCCAGTATTGAAGAGCCAGGAAGGAATAAACTACATTAAGAAGAAGAGGAATGTGTTAGTCAGCTTTCTGCTACTATAAGAAAATGCCTAAGATAATCAACTTAAAAAGAGGAAAGGTTTGTTTTGGCTCAACAGTTCAGAGGACTCATTCAATGGTCACTTGGCCTTGTTGCTTTGGGCCTAGAGCAGCACAGTGCATCATGTTGGAAGCCCATGGCAAAGGAGGCCTGTTGACCTCATGGCAGCTGAGAAGTAGAAAAAAAAAAGGAAAGGGCAAGACACCAATATTCCTTTTAAGGGCATACCCTCAATGACCTAGCTTCCTCCCTCTAAGCCCCACCCACTAAAGATTCTACCTCTTTCCAATAATGCCACAGGCGGTGACCAAGCCTTCATACACATGGGGCTTTTGGAAACATTTATCCAAGCAATAGCAGGGGTAAAGTAAATGTGCACAGAAAATCCCAGTGGCTTACCATAACACACAGGAGTAAAACTGGTTACTTATGGCCTGAGTGTACAGTATTTGGGTGGAGCCAGAGATGAGACTACCGGATTATAAAAGCTTTGCATGCAGTGCTGATGAGCTTGATCTTCCACCTAGGAGCTCTGAGAACCCAGTGGAGGATCTGGGAGCAGGATAATGAATATTCAGTTCTGATGTGAAGAAAGAAAGTTTAGGATAGAAGGGTGGGTAAAGAGGCAAAAGCTTGAGGAAGGTGGACAATTCAGGAATCTATTGCAGAATATAGATAGTAAACTCTGAGTTCTACATAGCAAGAACCCTGCAGAGAGAGATGAGACACAACAAGGAATTTTTAGCAAGACTGGATGCTTCTTCATAAAGAAAAGGTGGGTGAGTGGTAATCTAGATCAACCTGGGTCGATGGCTTGCACAACTGTGCAGGTGTGGCACTATTCACTGTGAATCATGCAAGAAGATACATTGCAGGTCATGCTTTTACTTTTGACATTTATCTAATACCTATAAAGAAGTTCACTAATAGGAGAGGTTTTTTAAAACTAACCTTCAAAAGGAGTTCTGAAAAATCAGAATATTAGACAATAGACATAGAAAACGCTAAGAGAAAAAGAATTGAGACAAACAGTTCATATATGCCCAAGCAGAATAAACAGCCTCATGAGTTGTGTCAAAAGTACCAAAACAAAAGGGGGGGATGCAGTGCTTGAGCTTCAGCATTCACATGAAAATGAAGAGGGCTAAAGGAAGGTTAATATGGCTTTTATATCTTTCTTTTTTTCCTGGAAAGAAAAATGTGAAATTCATCAGAGGGAGGTCAAGGGAATCAAATGATTTGAAGAGATGATATGCTTAAACATAAAAGTAATTCAAAGGACAAAAGAGACAAAAGATGATCATTTTAAAAAATGTTTTATAAAAACCACCAACCTTTGACTACCTAAATGCATGTTTGAGGAAGAGTACAGATAATTTAGCAATTATGCCTTTCTTCTATCTAACCACCAACAAAATGAAAAATATCAACACAACTTTACTATATTCAAAGCAACAGCAAATGTACCCACACAAGATTACAATGTTCTACAGAAAGAACAGCCTACATATAATACATTTGAGATAATAAACAAATTTACAATCATGAGATTTTTAAATCCCATACAAGAATGCAGAAACAAAGCCAAAATCCATTTTTCAAGAAGAAAAAAAAAAACTGGCACAGTTTCCTAAACAGAAGCCCCACTTACACGGAATCTGGTCCTGTCGGGTGCCAGACATCCACAGCAGGCACCAGACGGTGGAGCTCCCATCACTTGCTTCACAGATTGCTGTCTGGTTGCAATTTCTAGTCATATGTGATTTGGTGGAGCAGAGAAAAACCCCTGGCTTCCCTCTATCAGTTTTACATCTCAGCACAATCCATCAAAATAAGCACATTTGCCTACAAAGATTAGCTTCAGGTATTGCTTCCCTTTATCCACAGGGGATCCTTTTACTCTATGCAATACTTTGTTAAAGAAAGGATTTTATTTACAAATTGCTGAGCAAGCAGAGGCTAAACAAGAGTGGTGAGAAAAGAGGCTTCCCCAGCTGTCATCACTACATCTAACATCCATGATCTCTGCATTGCTCCCTGCCTCCTCCATCTCTGCCTTCCTTTAATTTTTTGAATTTGGACCAATACCAGTTTACTCGCATGTTTTCCTTTTTGTTCTCTAAAGGTTTGCAAGAGATCAATCAGTCAATCACATACATATCCACTCAAACATTTATGCTATACACCTACTATGTGTCAGGCACTCTGCCTGTCACCAGGAACAGAAAAATAAACAGGGCAGGTTCCAGAGCTAGAAGAAGCAGCCAATATGGAAAGAGTTAAATCATTAAAATGCAATTTTATATACACTGTAATAGAGATACAAACAAATTAAAGAAGAGTCCAGAAGGAAGAAATTGGAAATGATGGTCATTTATTAAACATGTATTTTTGTTTAAAAAGCCCCTTCTTCTATCACACAGAAATACAGATGTTTCAAATATCCTTTCCATTATGCAGGGTTAACTGTCCCCACAACATACAATTTTGCACAGGGTGTAAGAAAATCACACCTACACTAGGACCCTCTTTCTCCCATCTCACCAAAAATTGAGACTAACAAAAAAAATTAGTCAATTGGAAATCATAAACCTGGACACTGGAAATTTACACTCACATCCCATGATAGTATCTGAAGATATATTTTCATTTCCTCTTAACTTGACACACATCATGCAGGAATGTAGCTCACCTTCAATCATTCATGCCCCCAGAATCAGGCATGCTATCCTTTATATGAACATTTACTTAAAAGAAACCCCCATCTAGCTTAAAAAGAAGGTAGTGAAAACACTGTAATATTGAAACTTTCTAAAAAGTAATTGCAGCAATTTTGTACTTTCAAAGATTCGTATTAGAATTTCTAAGATATGAGAATCTACCAACAAAACACCTCTCTCTCTCACCCCTAACTTCAGGACTTAAATATTTATCTTCTACATTTCAATCTTGAGAATGTCTCTGAGGTGTGGAGCTTCTAAATGAATAAGGAAAACAAATGGAGATACAGATCAGACAAGAAATGCAGAATGAGCAGAGACTTTCTATGTCCGGAGTATTCCTCTCCTTACGTACAATGATCCTTCTCAACAAATGACCATTCCAATAAGAAAAGCAAACAATTAGTTTAAGACACTGAAGACCTTTTTATTTCTCTGATAGGAGAAGACATAACTACTAACCAAACAAGGATATTAAAAGAAGAATATATGTCTTAAAATATCTGAAGGATAGGTCACAATAGTCAGGATGTATGACCAAGTTTTATTTTCACAAGGGAACACAGACTAGCAAGAAAAGAAATGGTCACCCACCAGACAATCAAGGGAGATGAATCAAGCCAGGTGACCAGTTAATTGCTAGATGTTTTAATTGGATCACATTCATGTACACAGTCACGTTTTTAGGATAATTATGCATTAACCTAGGGCATTGAATATCAGGGATTAAAATACCCCCCCCACACACACACACACAGACACACACAAATAGCTTCTTTTTACCATAACCACCAGTTTTTTAAACTTGTCATTGGATGTAACAGGAACCTATAATAAAAACAAATGTTCTCAGTCCTCATATATATCAAAAAGTCTCATAGAAATATTTTTCCTCATCAAAGTATGGTTTTACCTTGCTCTTTCTCATTTACTCTTCTTCTTGATGTAGAAAACCATTCTACAGTATTCTGAAAGTACATCGCCTCAATAGGAAAGGGTTATTCTTGAAATTTTCTCCCTCTCAAAGGGTCCAGTTGGATATTTCTTAGGTTTGTTCCTCCACTGGCATTATTTGTGAACATCAAGAGATAAAAACAATCAGACAATTGTGTACCAAGACTTATTACAGAAAAGGGCGAGTTGGGGATGGTGCACAAATCCTGCAGCAAACACTCTACCTTTACTTGAGAGTGCATGTTATTTGTGGGATTGAATGTTTTCTGCTGGAGAGCACAAAGCAATTTAGGTCTTTAACTGCTCTGGGTGTTGGTAAGTGCATTAAAGGAGCTGTATAAGAAGTGTACCTAAATTGAATGAAACCATGTTCCATTCACCATATACAACCACTTAGTCTAGTTGCATTCATAATTGGAAGCAAGCAATAAGGAAAAGTCAGGGGATATAGAATTCTCATTCATAATATAAACATTGTTCTTTTGATACCAAATAATAAAAGTAAATTCAAACACAGTTTCAGACAAAAAAATAAAAAAGAAACAGAACTAGCAATTACTTTGTATACCCAGTTTAATTCTCTGAGTATTTCTCTTTTTGCATACACAAAAATGATTCTGTGTAGCATAATATCCATTTGATTAAAGAATGTAAACAATCTTGTTTTTAAGTCACTAGAGACACTTTTATTTTTCTGAATGATAGAAAAAGATCTAACATGTTAACCAACCAAAATATAGAAATGTCTAAATCCACACACCCACCCCAGCACAAGACTCAAAGAAGGGCCCATCACAGCATTGAGCACAGTAACCATGGCAATCAGTTTCCAGGGTGGTGGATCCCAACTATGGGTTTTCAACAACTTAGGGTACTCCAAGATGTCTCCATGATTGTCATAAAAATAATATCAACATTAGCAATAACAAAGTGACACTTATTTATTACGCTATGTTGCAGCACTTTGGAAAGGACAAATGACCAAAAGAAAGACATTGCTAAAAACAAAATTAACTGTTTTAAATTCTCAAAGATTACAAATAACTTCTTTTAGGAGAATAAATATAAAGTTATTTATATTCCAAATAGCATTGGAGAACATGGCTTGTTCTTATGGAAGTGAATATATCCAAGGAAGTCAATGGATGTCCCCACTTATGAGAGCAAGGACAATTCCAAGTAGACTTTGACAAGGTAGACACTGGCCTTCAGTGCCCTTCCTACATGTCTTCCTGTAAACTCTCTCATCCCTCTCAGGTCCATATGTTAACCCAGTTTTCTCTACCAAAGACACTTATTCTCTTCCATGTATTTCCTTTAAGAATTTTAAAATGAGCTCAGGGTGGAAGCACATGCCTGTAATCCTAGTACTTGCTAGGCTAAGACAGGAGGATCACAGGTTCGAGAACAGCCTCAGCAACTAAGCAAGACCCTCAAAAACCTAGTGAGACCCTGTTTTAAAACAAAAAATAAAAGGGCTGGAGGTGAGGCTCAGAGGTAGAACCCTGGGTTCACTAATACTCATTACCAAAAAGAAAAACAAGCTTTAAAATGATAGAACAGAATGAAAAGATATTTATGGTTTTATTACCAGTTCAGCCACAAACTATCAGTATTACATTAAGCAAGTATTTGCACTGCTCTAATCTCTATTTTAATTAATCCAAAGTATACTGAATTCAATGTCCTAACTCTTACATTTTCTGAATATTGAAGCCATGGCTTCAATATCTGGTGTTTTAACTTTCAGAATCGATCTTGCTCTGATGTGCAATTGTCACCTGACAGTGTCACTGTTTGGTCAAGGTTACCATTTCTTATGACACTACCCTAAATATTATGCAACTTAAAATGTTTTATAGTAGCGGGGCGTGGTGGCGCACACTTGTAATCCCAGTACTTTGGGAGGCGGAGACCGGAGGATCCGGGTTCGCAGCCAGCCTCAGCTCTCTCTCTTTCTCTCTCTCTCTCTCTCTCTCTCTCTCTCTCTCTCTCTGTCTCTCTACTTAGTGAGGCCCTCCGCAACTTCGTGAGACCCGGTTTCAAAATAAAGTATAAAAAAATAGGGCCGGGGGTGTAGCGCAGAGGTAGAACGCCCCTGCGTTCAATCCCCGGTACCGCAAAAAAAAAAAAAATGTTTTATAGTAGTTAGACAATAACCTCCTAAATATTTCAATAAAACCCAACATACATAAAAGTATACAGAGAACAAGTCAGAACTGAGGGACAGAGTATTTTAATAAATTATATGCTATTAAGGAAAGGACTGGCTGATAAAATAGTGTCTAAGTGGAGGCAAATTTGCAGCATGAATCTTACTGTTTCTGTCTTCCTTCTTTGATGAGGAATGTTTGAAGGACACTTAGGCAATGTGACAAACTGAGTCTGTGATCCATAAGAATAAGATAAATGTTATTAAGCATATAGCTAACATAACACAAAGTTTCAATTGTGAGGGGAAAATGACTATGTTTTGCCTCTACTAACTGAGAAGAACGGAGGGAAGTAAAAGCAGTGTAGACAAGTAATACGTGTAACATGCGGCCATGACTGTTAGTAGCATTCTGCAACTAAAAATGAAACAAGGACAAAAAAGTTCACAAGAAAGTAAATAAGATACAAACAACAACAACAACAACAACAACAAAAGCCCATGGGGAATGATGGATAGTTCCCAAAAGCAGCCTCCTCACACTAATTTATGTCAAGGACAATCTCCCTTGAAAATACAGACTAGGCACAGAATCTACCTCTTTTATGAAATTATCTATTAGCTTATGGAAATCTGATTGAAAGGAGTCATGTGGATTTCTCCCATGATAGTGATATCAGGTCACAATGAAACTCCCCCTACCTTCTGGGAAAACAAATTATATATATTTTCTTTAAAAATTTGGGGAGGGCTAAATGAGTGATGTGTGCATGTATGCCTCTACCACCCTGAACCTCATCAAAATGTATGATTACAATGCACCAGTAAATAAAAAATAACTAAAATCATTCTTAAAACTATATTTTATTTAAAATTCTAAATATGATTTTGAAACTATATTTATATAAAATGATAAAACCTTCCTATCATTTGAGATCTTAATTATTAGGGAAATGCAAATCCAACCACCATGAGATACCATCTTAGATTTGCTAGGATGGCTGTTATTAAAAAGTCAGAAGATGACGAATTTGACAAAAGAGTGGAGAAAAGGAACTCTTCTACACTGTTGGTAGATACGTAGATTAGTAGAGCCATTACAGAAAACACTATGAAAGTTTAAAAATTAAAAATAAAACTACCATATGACCCAGCAATTTCTTTTCTGGGCTTATACTCAAAGGAAATGGAGTTACCACTTTGTAAAAGTATCTTCACTCCCTTGGTCATGGCAGCACTATTCATAAGAGGTAAGACACAAAATCAACCTAGGTGTCATCTACTGATGAATGAATAAAAAAAGTAGTGTGTGTGTGAGTTTCTGTGTGTGTATACATATACATACTATTTATACATATGTGTGCATACACAATGGAATATGATTTGTCCTAAAAAAGAGTAAGATATTGCCATTTGTGGCAACACAAATTAATTTAGAGGACATTATGCTAAATAAAATAAGCCAGACACAGAAAGAAAAATATTGTATGATCTCACTAATATGGGGAATCTAAAAACAAAAATCAAATAAACAGAGAATAAAATAGTGACTACCAGAGACAGGATGGGGGGGATACAGAAACATAGGTCAGAGGATACAAAGTAGTAGCAGATATGTAGGATAACAAGTCTAGAGATACAATGCACAACACAAGGACTACAGGTAATAAAATTATACTGTATTTGAGTTTCATGCAAAATGAGCAGATTTTAGCTACTCTTTCTACAGAAATAAAGGGGTAACTATGAATTGATGGATGTTAATCTGCTTCACCATGGTAACCTTTCTACTATTTATATGTAACCATATTATGATGCTTTAAATATACATAATAAAATTTCTTTTAAAAATAATAAAATTGTCAAACTCATAGAAAGAGAAAAAAGAATGGTGTTTCCCAGGGCATAATGCAGGAGGAATGGGAAGTTGTTCAATGGGTATAAAGTATGGTAATAAAACATGATCTAAACATCTACTATACAATAGAGTTCCTATTGTTAAGTGTCATGTACTTGAAAAACCAAGAGGTTAGACCTCATATCAAATGCTCCTATTTTAAAAAAATTAAAAAGCAATTGGACACAAGGAAACTTTTGGAGAAAATGGTCGTGTTCATTCCTTGATGAAGATGGTATCACATGTGTACACATATAGTCAAACTCATCAAACTGTACATATTAAATACCTGCACTTTTCTGTATATCAATTATACTCAATAAATTTGTTTTTAAAAACAATTACCTCAGCCAGGCATGGTGGCGCACGCTTGTAATCCCAGTACTTTGGGAGGCGGAGACCGGAGGATCCGGGTTTGCGGCCAGCCCCAGCTCTCTCTCTCTCTCTCTCTCTGTCTCTGTCTCTCTCTTTCTCTCTCTCTCCTCCTCCTCCTTAGTGCAGCCCTCCACAACTTCGTGAGACCTGGTTTCAAAATAAAGTATAAAAATAGGGCCAGGGGCGTAGCGTGGAGGTAGAAAGCCCCTGGGTTCAATCCCCAGTACCGCAAAAAAAAAAAAAAAACAATTACCTCAACCCTTTAATCCCTTGCTTTACAGTAGTGCAAAATAAATATTTCCCATTTTTTCATGCAGAACAACTTAACCTGTTTCCAGGGATACAATCCTCAGTCTCTCACCTTTCATTCTAAATGGCTTATCATTCTCAGTCTCCCCCGACCCCCGACCCCACACACACTGCCTTCCCTAAAAGCAATTCTGGAGCCAGCTGATTACAATAATGATATTTTTAATTGTGACAAAAATAATTAAATTCATAACACAAAAGTTAACAAATAAGAAATTGCACTGTTGAGAACAAATTTAAATAGAAGGCTATTATGCACTTTAATTATTTCCTTGATTCAATTATGCTAAAATTGTTTCAGAGACTTTTTACAAGATTATCATTACTCACACCTCTGTTAGGAAACTGCTCTGTGCTTTTACAAAGAATTTGACAATAGTCCAAGAGATCAAGTCAACTCTGAATTGAATAGCTAGACTTTCTCTTAACCTAATCATGGATCATTTCTCTCAATTAGATTAATTTTTAACACTAGTCAATCTCTGTCAAGATCTGTGTACATGCACCTTTGTGTCCAGGAAATCTCACTTTCTTTCCATACCCAATATCACATATTTCATAGGCTTTTACTCAGTAATCATATCATACTTCATAAAGATAGCAAATGTTTACAATTCAAGATTTTATCCAAATCCCAGGCTCTATGTTAATTCTTATATATTCATCCACTATAAGTCTAGCAAAAAACATGCAAACATATAATTCTTGACTTTCTGAGATTGGCTGATCTCACTTAGCATGCTGTTGGGGGGGAGGATTGAGAAAGGAAACAGTTCAAATAATGTTATATCCATGCATGAAGGTATCATTACCAATTTCACTAAACGTACAGGGTGAGGGAATGCAGAGGGAAATACACCAATTGATACGTGCAAGCACATTTGTACCACTTCAAATCTTACTACAATGTAAAATTACCATTCGCCAATAAAAATATAAAACACAATTAGTTAAAATACATCTCAAAAGTTTTAAAAAATAAGTATAGCAGCCAGTGTGGTGGTGCACACTTACAATCCCAGTACTTGGGAGGCTGAGACAGGAGCATAGCATGTTCAAGGCCAAACTCAGCAACTTAGAGCTGCCTTCAGCAACTTAGCGAGACACTGTCTCAAAATAAAATATAGAGTTGGGAGTGTGGCTCAAAGGTAGAATGCCCCTGGGTTCAATACCCAAGACCACAAAAAATAACAAGTATAGCAAGAATTTTTGTCATAAATGAAATATCACTTGTAAAAAAGACAAAAACACTCCAAAAAGTGGTTTTTTTTTTTTTTTTTGCGGTACCGGGGATTGAACGCAGGGGCATTCTACCTCCGCGCTACGCCCCCGGCCCTATTTTTTATACTTTATTTTGAAACCGGGTCTCACGAAGTTGCGGAGGGCCTCACTAAGTAGAGAGAGAGACAGACAGAGAGAGGGAGAGAGAGTGAGATAGCTGAGGCTGGCCGCGAACCCGGATCCTCTGG
>PVJS01042444.1:0-17514 GCA_004027185.1 Glis glis | reverse complement strand
GGGGATTGAACCCAGGGGTGTTCTACCTCTGAGCTACACCCCCAGCCCTATTTTTTATACTTTATTTTGAAACCAGGTCTCACAAAGTTGCGGAGGCCTCACTAAATAGCTGAGGCTGGCCGCGAACCCGGATCCTCCAGTCTCAGCCTCCCAAGTACTGGGATTACAAGCATGTGCCACCACGCCCGGCCACACAACTCTTTCTATACTGGTACAGGTTGTATAAACTCAGGAGAACACGCCAGTCTTGGTGGAGGACACAGCGCAGTCTCTGGCGTCAGCAGTACTTGGTAGCAGCTGGTTTCCTAGGCTTTAAGTGTCAGCTGAGGGAATGGGCTTTGCTCCTGAGAGAAACTGTTTGCTGTTTGTTCCTAATGATGGTTAATGTATGAACAAACCACACTCCCAGAGCTATGACTGATATCATCAATGAGGCTGGGACACAAACAAAGACGCTAATGAAGCGGAGCCATGTGGTTTATGCGTTGAAAACGCAGTGGTGGAGACAGGAAGGGAAGGGTTTGGCTAAATGAAGTCGTTTCTAAGGGCAGTAGATAAGAGGGTAGTGCTAGAGAATAAAGCAGCTGCTGAAAACAATTACATATTTAAATTCCCTTCACCCGGGGTGGCAGGAACATTTTATTTTATCACTTTCTCCTCTGACATGTTAAAATACATAAGCTTTTGAATCCTTATGGGCTCTGATCTCCAGAGATAAAAATAAGAGGCAGGATATCCATGGGGGCATTTTGGCATCAGGTGATGGACAGGTAGGACATTCGAGAAACAGCTCTGTCACTCATCTTTCCTGCGTCCATGGAGCTGATTGCATATGTCAGCCTCGCCTGTCTCCCTGCCTGGTTACCCCCATGTTCCGTGTGGGCACCGCGGCTGCCTCAGAGACTTGTTCTGACCAAAGACCATTAACATTCTGAAGGCTACAGAAATGGAGCTGTCGTATGGGGGGTGGGAGAGGAGGGAAGCCTGAATCTCTGCATGTTTTGCTACCTTCAAGAAAATAGCTGTCCCTAATTACACAAAATGATAGAGAGAGCAGTTGACTAAAATCACTGCAAATGACAGTTATTTCTCTGAATAGCCTAAAAGAATAGGTCAGCCTGGCTAATACACTAACAGCATACTTTTCTGTATATGCAATTTCCATCACATTCCCTGAATGCTTGGGTGCTGACTGACATCAGTATTGAGCTAGGAAAACAGCTCTTTTTTGTTTCCTTCCTGGAGAGACCTCTGAGAATGCATTTATGTACGGACTCCATGATTTGTTCTAGCAAGCAACTCGTGTTCCTGTGGTAGGAACAAGGACAATGGCTTTGAGTTCAAAAATGAGGGCTTTATGGGCACACCCATACTGTATCCACATAGCAAAACCGAAGGCGTGCATCAGCCTGGAACGCTCAATGCAGGTTGGCCCCATTCTACCCCAGGTGTCTTCAGCCCTCCACGTTTTAGTCCATTGGACAAGTAAGTAAGGATTATACCAAGAAGCAGGCCATTGATTGATACATGTCATCTGAACTGCAGATGCCTGGCCCCACCAAGTCTCTGGACGTGCTATTAGATCAGAACCTGGTTGGAGCAGAACAACACACAGCCTGTTTGTTTCAGAAAATGCAGTCAAGGTGCAGGGTTTAGGAGCCTCAGCTCTTGTTCTCTTTTGGCCTGTAGCTCCATCCTGGGCCACAGTGGTGGTCAGGTCTGTGGGCCGGCTGCCTTAGGCAAGTCACCTTGTCCCCAGGGAGGCAGAGCCATGATGAGGCAACAACCTCCTCTGTCCCTAGAGAAGGTGCCATGGAAACGGCTCTGGGAGGCCAGCTGTGGCTCTTCAGGGTTGCAGGACTGGATCTTTGGGGTGAAGTTAATTAAAGGCCAACTCAGCTCAACAAACAGGTGTTGCACTTCCATTATGGGGTAGGAATGGTGAGGTATTAAAACAAAAATATGTATTTGCAGATGACATGATCCTATATCAAGAAGACCCAGAGAACTCAACCAAAAATCTACTAGAGCTTATCAATAAATCCAGCAAAATAGCTGGATACAAGATCAACCTAAAAAAATCAGTAGCTTTCATATACGCCAACCATGAATCCACTGAGAAAGAAATCCAGAAAACAATTCCATTCACAGCAACTTCAAAACCAATCAAATACCTAGGAATAAACTTAACCAAAGAGGTAAAAGACCTCTACAATGAGAACTATAGAACACTGAAGAAAGAAATCGAAGAAGATCTTAGAAGATAGAAAGATCTCCCCTGCTCTTGGATAGGCAGAATAAATATTATCAAAATGGCCATTCTGCCAAAAATGATCTATAGAATCAATGCAGTCTCTATCAAAATACCAACATCATTTTTCACAGATCTAGAAAAATCAGTCATTAATTTTATATGGAGAAACAAAAGACCCAGAATAGCCAAAGCAATTCTCAGGAATAAGAATCTTGCAGGAGGCATAACAATTCCTGATTTCAAATTGTACTACAGAGCTATAGTAATAAAAACAGCATGGTACTGTCACAAAAACAGACACATAGACGAGTGGAACAGAATAGAAAGATACAGAAACAAGTTCACAAACTTATAGTCAATTGATTTTTGACAGAGATACTAAACACATATGTTGGAGAAAGGACAGTCTTTTCAACAAATGGTGCTGGGAAAACTGGTTATCTACCTGTAGAAAAATGGGACTAAATCCTTACCTCTCACCCTGCACAGGAGTCAACTCGAGATGGATTAAAGACCTGGAAGTTAGACCAGAATCTGTGAAATTACTAGAAGAAGGCATAGGTTCAACACTCCAACATATAGGCACAGGTAGAAACTTCCTCAACAAGACCTCCAAAGCACAGGAAATTAAAACAAGAATTAATAAGTGGGATAGCATTAAACTACAAAGCTTCTGCTCATCAAAGGAAACCATCAAGAGCCTAAAGAAAAAGCCTACAGAATGGGAGAAGATATTTGCTAGCTATCCCTCTGATAGAGGTCTAATATCTAGGATATACAAAGAACTTAAAAGGCTTTACACTAAGAAAATAAATAATCCGATCAAGAAGTGGGCAACTGAAATGAATAGACACTTCACAAAAGAAGAGATACAAATGGCCAATAGATACATGAAAAAATGTTCAATATCATTAGCAATCAGGGAGATGCAAATCAAAACTACTCCAAGATTTCATCTAACCCCAATTAGAATGGCAATCATTAAGAAGTCAAACAACAACAAATGTTGGCGAGGATGTGGGGAAATTGGGACTCTTCTACACTGCTGGTGGGATTGCAAACTAGTTCAACCACTATGGAGATCAGTGTGGAGATTCCTCAGAAAACTGGGAATGGACCCACCATATGATCCAGCTATACAATTACTGGGTATCATACCAAAGGGATTGAAACCAGAAAACTACAGTAATATATGCATACCCATGTTCATAGCAGCACAATTCACAGTGGCCAAATTATGGAACCAACCTAGGTGTCCATCAACAGATGAGTGGATTACAAAATTGTGGGAAATATACACAATGGAATTCTACTCAGCAATAAAGAAGAACAAAATAACATCATTTGCAAGAAAGTGGAAGGATCTGGAGAACATTATGTTAAGCGAGATCAGTCAGTCACAAAAAAAGAAGGGACATATGTTTTCATTAATATGTGCAACCTAAGGAGTAGTAGGGTCACACAAGGGACTCCGGTTGATAATGGAGAACCCTCAGCGGAGCAAGGGAAGTGGTACAGGGAAGGGGGAGGGCAAGAAAGAAGTGAATTAATGGCATTACTATCATAAACAATATGTACATGTGAGAATATACCAACATCATTCTTGGTACTTCATATGGGTGGGGGGAAGCAGGGGGAGACACTAAGAGCTATGTGCATGTATGTTAACATCAAATAGAAAATAAAACAAAAACAAAAACAAAAACAAAACAAAAATATGTTCTACAGTGGTTCTCAAGTGGGTACGAAGGGTGAGCCTTCCAACACGATCCTCTGTGATGCAAGGGACACTGGTTACCACCTCCAAGGGGGGAGTCCCAGTGAGTGGAGGACTGCAAAGAGCACACCAATGCCTTCCACCTGGAGCAGCGATTCCCAAAGGTTAACCCACCGCATGGCTTACAGGTGTCAGGACTGCCAAGAAACAGGTGACTCACAGGCACTGGAAGGAACAGCACTCCGGTCACATGGAGAAGAGACGGAACGAGATTGGGTCAACAGTTAGCGTGGGTTTCCCATGCCAGCAGGTCCCACTCAGGCAAAGGACCCCATTTCCTCCCTAGCAGTGGGGTTGGCCTATGACAACCATGCTTTAAGGAGAACATCGGCAATCTCAATCCTGAAACAGGGAAAGATCCTCCCAAACAAAGAATAAGCCCAGTCAGTCCAGGCCATGAGCAGTCCTTATCTCCATGGAAGGAAATATGCCATGCCCCAGGTACACTCGGGTGCAGCCTACAAGGATGGAGCCAGCTGCCCAGGAATGCCTTTCCCAGCATCTCCGCACCTCCCCCACACACCGAAGGGTGGGAGTGAAAGGAAGGAGCAACCCCCAAGAGCCTGAGGTCATCACACCTAATATCTATTTCTGGCCATCTTGTTATTTCCATGTCACTAACCCCTTGAAAGGAGCTTAGTTTGCTTAACCTAACAGCAGGCTCAACAGGACGCTCAAAGGGAAGTCACTGACCATGACCCCAGTTGAAACCAGAATAAAGAGCATGCGCAGTATATGGGCATGGTGGTACACACCTGAAATTCCAGTATTTGGGAGGCTGAGATGGGAGGATCACAGGTTTGAGGTCAGCTTCAGCAACTTAGCAAGACCCTCAGCAAAATGGGGTCTCAGTGAGATCCCATTTCAAAATAAAAAATAAAAGGGCTGGGAGTGGAGCTCAGAAATAGAGTACCCTTATTTAGTCCCCAGTACCAAAAAAAAAAAGGCATGCTCAGTCGACCAAAAGTCACCCCTCCCTCCTGAACAATGACATCAGATGTGTGGCCCTCCATGACTATAATGCTCAAATCTCCACCCACTACAGAGCATGGAACAAATGTCTGGAAAACATGCAAACCTGTGATAAGCTTCACCCAAGACCTGCCCCTTACTCTTCCTCTCTGGAGTTCCCTTCCTAAGTAGCCCAAGACCAGAGATAAGCCAAACAACTCTGTCCTCTTGGGAGCTTTTGTTCTCAAGACTTCCCAGATTCTTGATTTATGCAGCTCAATGAAGTTCCTTTCTGTTTGGCTCAGTCCCCTGTCTCAGAGCTTTGTACTGACATGAATCCCATACAAGGACCCTGAAGCCGATGGGCTAACAGTAGGTTGGTGGGGTAGGATAAATACGAAAAATTACCTATCATTTTCATAATATAGAAAACAGAAGGTAAAGGTCGACATAAACTTCTCTGCTGGTGAGGATGTCAATGAAATGTACTGATTCTCAAGAGAAGTGGTCCCACTGTAGCTGGAGGGTTCACTATTTAGTGAAGGGTCCTAACAAAAATACTCCAATGTAAGGTCGGCTGAGATAAGTGCAGTAACTTGCCTCAAAAAAAGTTAAAAACAAAAAAAAACATGCAATTAAATATAGAAGAGTTGCCTTTTAAATGTTTGCAATGTTTTTAATAGTAAATTCAACAAGTGTAATACAAGGGAAATAGAAAAAGACAAAATCTGTGCACTACAATTTAAATATAATTCTGATGAGTTTATAAGAATAACCATGATACAGTTTGGGTTTGGAATGTCCCCCAAAAGACTCATGTGTTGAAGGCATGATCCCCAGTGCAGAGAGGTTCAGAGGTGGGGTTCCTGGGGATGTGGCCTTGGTGACTACATATGCCCTAGCCGCTTCCTGTCACTGCCATGACTAAGAGCGGCTTTTCTCCAACATATGACCTGCCGCTGCAGTTTCTGCCTTGAAGCCAATTGACCATGGACTGAACCTTTCAAACTGTGAGCTCAAGAAACCTTTCCTCCTCTAAGTTGTGTTTGTCAGGTACTTTGGTCACAGAGATGGAAAAGCTGACTGAAACAAACCACAAATCTTCTGTGTTTTTTTGTTTTGTGGCACTGAGGATTGAACCCAGGGGTATTCTACCTCCAAGCTACACTCCCAGCCCTATTTTATTTTTTTATTTTGAAACAGGGTCTTGCTAGGTTGATGAGAGTCTCACTATTTGCTGAGTCCTTGAACCTGTAATCCTCCTGTCTCAGCCTCCCAAGTACTGGGATTACAAGCATGTGTCACCATGCCAATTTTCTGTGTTTTAAAACATGTTTGCAATTTCAAGGACTTTATCATTAGTATCAAATTTCTAGAGTACTATCTGAAAAGAAAAAAAATGAGAGGAGAGACAATGTGTTGGTTGATATTTGTGTTCACAGTTCTAGTCCCTTAGGTCTCCTTTTCATTCTTTTTTTTTTTTTTTTTTTTTGCAGTACCAGGGATTGAACCCAGGGGCATTCTACCTCCAAGCTTTACCCCTGGCCCTATTTTTTTATACTTTATTTTGAAACAGGGTCTCATGAAATTGCGGAGGGCCTCACTAAGTAGCTGAGGCTGGCCACGAACCCTGATCCTCCGGTCTCAGCCTCCCAAGTACTGGGATTACAAGCGTGCGCCACCAAGCCCGGCTTCCTTTTCATTCTTGATTCAGCATTTTTTCCTTTGATTCTGTGAACTATCTCAGTATCCTCCCAATAAATTTTGTTTAGGGCTTAAGCTAGTTTGTATTGGGTTTCACTCCTTTTATTTCAAACAAACAATCCTTAATAATGGCATATCTTTGTAGATAAATCTCTTAATTCTGGATGGGGAGTTAGAACATCTCAATTCTGTTTCTCCTATTCAATTTTCCAGATGGGGAAGTTTCCAGTCACGCAACCTTTCTGACATAGTTTTTTGGCTAAGGAGAGGTCCTCTTCATTTCTTACAGATCTATAATGCTAACACTGAGGAAGCCTACTCTTCATGTTCAGTTAAGAAATTCTGACATTCTGGGATGGGCCATTTGGAGGCCTATTTGCATAAGGACCAATATAGACTCTGGGAGATATTATCAAGAGAACCTTGGCACACATGGTTAGGCCTCACAGCACCTAGAGTAAGATTCTTAACTGAAAGGGAGGTCATTGTCTCCCAAGGTGCCCAGGATAGCAAAAAACTCACCCAGAGTAAGAAGCCACAGGACACTGGCTGGTGGGCAGAGGAGAAAGGTGCTTTTGAATGTGGTGCCGTGTAGGTTCTCATTGTTGATCTCCAATCAGATCAAGGGAGTGGGTTTCGAGTTTCTTATGGAGGAGGCAAAAAGAAAATAGAAAAGAAAAACCACTCTTTACTGGATCTCATAATAGCACCACTGCTGAGGAGAGAGCCCTTCCCCATCACAGGAGGCATGGTATTGACAACATGAAGCCCCTGTGGGAGTAAGGAGCTCAATCCAGCGGCCAGACATAGTAGGATTACTAGAGAACTGAATAGTCCTGATAAGTTTCATTCTCTTCTCCCAGCTAATTTTTTTTGTGTTTGTTTTTGTGAGATGGAGTCTGATGATATTTCCTGTTGCCCAGGCCAGCCTTGAGCTCAAAATTCTCTTGTGTCAGTCTCACAAGTAGCTGGAATTATGGGCATGCACCACCATGCCCAGCTCTGACTAATTTCTGAACCAACTGAAAAAGAAGAAAAGAGGGAGGCCAGATGAAGGGCAAATGATCACCTTTATTACTATTAGAGTTGATATTGAGAATGTGACTTTCATCTGGAGGCAGTAGAATTCCTAAGGCTGAATTCTAGAACTAGACAGACTTACCTACATAGCCATAAGTGGCTCCAGACCAAAACCTATTTTATTTTATTTTATTTTTGTGATTCTGGGGATTGAACCCGGGGCCTTATGCATGCTAAACAAGCACTTTACCACTGAGCTACATCCCCACCCCCCAAAATTATATTTTTTTATAGTTTAGTTTTCCTCCTTACATTGCTATAGTCTGAGAAGGAAGGACTACACCTTTTAATTTTTAATGTGAAAAGTATAAAACATATGCTAGAATAAATAGGAGAACATAATAAACGTGAAGGTAACCATCAACCAGCTTCAGCAATCGCCAGCATTCTAGCATGCTTGTTTAATTCCCACTGCCACACAGCCCCCACCCCCAGTTAAATAATATGCGTGTGTGTGTGTGTGTGTGTGTGTGTGTGCGTGTGTGTGCCATACTGAGGATTGAACCCAGGGGCTCTCTACCTGTGAGCTACACCCCCAGCCCTATTTTATTTTTTCATTTCGAAACAGGGACGGTCTCGCTGAGTTGCTGAGGTTCTCGCTAAGTTTCTGAGACTGTCCTAGAACCTCCAATCCTTCTGTTTCAGTCTCCCAAGTACTGGGATTACAGGCATGCACCACCACACCTGACTTACAGTTCTTTTTTTAAAGTATAATTTTCATACATTGAAATGCCAACTGGCATATAAATCGTACCTGCGTACTTTTGACAAAAGGGTACACCCACGTAACCCATCCATCCCCACTCAGCCCCCGCAGAAGCTCCTTCTGCGCACCTTCACAGTCAATCCCTGACTGCCTACAATCTGTCAGTCACTATGAAGGGTTTTATTTTTCTCTTTAAATTAATTTATTTTGCTTGTTCTGGATTATTGTACAAAGGGAATCATACAATATACACTCTTTTGTGAATGTCTTCTTTCACTCAACATAATGTCTCTGGGAAGTTTTCACGATATTGTGGGTGTCAGCAGTTCATTCTCTTTTATTGCTAAGTAATATTCGATTATATAGCTCAATTTGTTTATCCATTCACTGTCAATGGGTTTCCACTAATTGACTATTGTGAATTAAGCTGCTGCTAACAAATCATTTTGAACACATGTATATCATACTTGTGGGATAAACACAAGTAGAATTACTGGGTTAAAGGGTAGGTGTATGTTTAACTTTGTATATATATATATAGCAGTCAAACTTTTCCAATATATTTGTACTATTGTCCATTCCCACCAGTAATATGAGAGTTCACATTTTGTATTGTCAATCTTTTTAATTTTAGTTATTATAGCGGGCGTGTAGTTTTAGCTAATTGTTTTAATTTGCAACTCCCTGATGACTAATGTTGTTGGGCACTTTTTCATGTGTGTATTGGCTCATATATTTCTCTATGAGAAGTGTTTGCCCATCTAAGAAATAGGCTCTTGGATACTTTTTAAAATTCTATCATAGGTATTGTAGATACAAGTCCCTTGCACATATATTCTCCCAGTCTGTAGCTTTTCTTTTCATTTTCTTAAGTGTTCTTTGATGAGCATAACTTTTTCAAATTGATGGAGTCTTAGTTGCCAATATTTTTCTTCCATGGCTATTACTTTTGTTTTTCTGCCTGTTACAGGCCATGAAGATTGTATAATAAGAAAAAACAGTTTTCTCTGTATACTCTCAACACTTAGAACACTCTGTGACCAAAAGTATGTGTGTTTTTTCCCCTCAACAGCTGGTCTCTAACACCAGCTGGGTGTCCTACAATTTACCTGAATTCTGATATTACCTACCAGGGGTTAGTGTCGGATCCCATTCCCCCCACCTCAGATGTGTAAAAAAGAATGTAAGCGTTGTCAGAATCAAAACGGAATTTTTTATGTCAACTCTTACCAAAATAAAGAAATGAAGCCAGGAAATTATGAAGAAAGGGTTCTTACACATGATTGCCAGATAGTTTTTTTTTTTTTTGGATACTGGGGATTAGAGTCAGAGGCATTCTACCTCTGAGCTAGACCCCTAGGCCTATTTTTATTTTTTTTTTATTTTGAAACAGGATCTTGCTAAGTTGCTGAGGGTCTTGCTAAGTTCCACAGGCTGGCCTCGAACCTGTGCTCCTCCTGTCTCAGCCTCCCAAGTACTAGTATTATAGATGTGCGCCACCACGCCCAGCTGATTGCCAGATAGTAATTACCACAAAAGACTCTTCCAGAACCACAATGTTTCCCAGGGACCACCACAACCTTATACTATTATAAGTTGCCAAGCAACTGTCTGTTCGACCTTGGACTGACATCACTCTCATTAATCATTGTGGCAAAGGATTATTGTTTCAAAATTATATGATGTAATTCTCTTCATTTATGTCTTTAAAAACTTCCCTTTGCCTCATCCTCTTTGAAGATGCCCATAGCTTACTATAGCACGCATATTCCCATTGTAATGTTCTACTATTCCCAAATAATTTCAGCATTGTTTGGAGAATCTCACTCTGGTTGTCTGTTGTGGTTGCTGTTTAGGTTGATGGATGCTGACTGCAAGTCCAGGCCTCCTGAACTTCTGACCAGCCACTTATGAAGTGGGAGTCCCTCCCAGAATGAAGGGAACACTACTTACTACTGTATTGCAACTTTTTTTTTTTTGCGGTACCGGGGATTGAACCCAGGGGCATTCTCCCTCCGCGCTATACCCCCGGCCCTATTTTTTATACTTTATTTTGAAACCGGGTCTCACGAAGTTGCGGAGGGCCTCACTAAGTAGAGAGAGAGAGAGAGAGAGAGAAAGCTGAGGCTGGCCGTGAACCCGGATCCTCTGGTCTCCGCCTCCCAAAGTACTGGGATTACAAGCGTGCACCACCACGCCCGGCGTATTGCAACTTATTACAAAGAATATTTTAAAGATGTCAAAAGACAAAATTACAACAATTCAGTTTAAAGATCTTAATTGGCTGTATTTTCCACTCTTGAATTGGGCAACACTTCATTCCATAAAATAGGATAAGCGTTCCCCTGGGCCCTGTATTTGCAAATTCTAAAAGCTGAAGTTGGCATCTCTTGCAGAAAATAACTGCTTATTACCATTGCTGTCATTTACCTTTAAAACAGCAGCTTTTGCTATTGACTCACCACAAGCCATCACAACCCAAAGTCAGGCTCTCCCTCACAATGCAAACAATACTTGGTACCCTGAAAGCCAGAAAGATCAGTGGGCTCAGTACAAAAAGAGCAGGGTCTAGTGCAAGAAGGACTTATAAGCCCTCAGGGCTCTGTGAGGAAGATGGGACATCAGAGTGTCAGAGGTATGTTTCCCATGATCTTGGAGTTTCCCAAAAGTTCTTGGAGTCATCAGTAGTATCTTCCAAGTCCCTTCTTCAGTTGTTAGATCTGTCAAAGGACAAAGTTACACGTTAGCTTAAAGATCATAATTGGCTTTATTTTCGATTCTAGAATCAGACAACATTTCAGTCCATAAAATTGAACAAGTATTCTGATGGGCTGAGCGGAAGAGTTGGTTTTGCAGATAGAGATGGGCTAAAGAAAGCAGAAACAAAGAACAAAAAGCAGATTGGTCATTCCAAAGTCACCTCCTCGTTGAGGCAGAGACAGGGAGAGAGAATGATGGGAAAATAATTAACTGGTGAAAGTCAGATTACTTCAGGTTACTTTTTTGGAAAAGATGTAAGGATTAAACAGAGGGATTTAATCCTGCTGATTGTTTGGCCTGTTTTCTTGGAAGGTCAGCTAGCAACTTAGTTTTGGTTTGGTGATGTAGAACTTTAGCATGAGTGACTCCATTTTATTTTTAGCTTGGTCTGTTGGGACCTGGTGCAGAAAACCTAATCCAAAAAAAAAAATGGCCTCCTGTAATTTTTATTTAACAGAGGATACAAATGAGCAGCCAGATTGCAATGGGGCCCCACGTCAGAGCTTCTGACTCTGGCAGCTTACAGATGGCCCGTATCAAAGCTGACATGTTTCCTTCTCCCTTCTTTTTTGTCCTTCCCCTTTCCTTCTCCTTCTGTTAACAAACAACATGCTCTTATCAGTTTACTGACTGAAGGAATGAAGAACTGATGCCCATGAGTCTGAAAAAGAATCAATTCAAGACTACATGAACATGAAGTGTGTCTTTCGGCTAAGTGTATATGTGCGACCCTGAAGAGCTAGCTCTTAAAAGGGGACATTCTGTCCTGTTTGGGGAGAATCATATTTTTGTTGTTGTTGTTTTGTCTTGAACATATGTTCACTTAGTTCTCTGATTTGCTAGCAAATCAATAAAAAAATTTTTCCCTCTCCCCAAAGGCTTGTCCCAGTTATTTGATTTGGCAAATACCTCAGTTTCGGTTACAGGATGAAGATGTACACAGAGCATAGTTCTTAAAGGTCTTGAGTGCAAGTTTCTGTCCTCCTGGAGTTGTGGTGTGCTGCCCTCCCTACACATGCATGTGATCAGCAACCCAGAAGCTCCCCGAACCCTGTCCTTTGGTGTTTCTATAGCGGCTCCACTATTATGTAGATGTTATTGATTAAATCATTGGGCATTGGTGATCAACTCAGTCTTCCTGGAGATGGGATCAACTCAGTCTTCCTGGAGATGGGAGTGATGAGTGGGTAGATGGGGTTGGATTGAAAGTTTCAACCCTCTAATCACACACTTGGTTCCCCTGGCAATCAGCCCCTTCCTGAGGCTATCCAGGAGTTCCCAGCTGTCATAGTAGCAGACAAAACCACTTGTCATTTGGAGATTCCAAGGGTTTTAGGAGTGGTGTGCCAGGAAACCAGGACAGAGACTCAAACATACATTTCTTTTATTATGTCACAAGATACTACCCCATGTTTTCTATTAAATGTGTCATTGCTTTAGATCTTATATTTGAATCTATAACCTACCTCAAATTAATTTTTGTGTATGATATAAGGCAGGGGTCACAGTTTATCACATTTTTCTATATGGACATTCAATTGTTCCAGCACCATATGTTGAACAAATTTTCCTTTTTCCATGGGTTAAGAAAACTTTTTTTCCCCATTGAATTTATTTAGCATCTTTCTTTAAAACCAATTACCAGTTGACTATATGAACATGTATATATAATGGTCTACTTAAGGGACTCTGTTCTGTTTTTCTGCTCCATTGATCCCTTTGTCTATCCTTGGATGTAATTACTGTAGCTTTATCATAAATCTCGAAGTCAGGCAGTCTAAGTCTTCCAGACTTGTTCTTTTTTCCTGAGATTGTTTTGACTATTCTCAATCTCCTGCATTTCCACACATATTTTAAAATAAACTTGTCACTACAAATTTAAAAAAAAAGTCAGCTAGGAGTATCAATGAAGTTGTGTTCTCTTCATAAATCAATATGGGAAGAACTGACATTTTAACAATACTGAACCTTTTGTTTTATTCTCTTTTTTTTTTTTTTTGCAGTACTGGGGATTGAATCCAGGGGCATTCTACCTGAGTTCCACCCCCAGCCCTTAAGAAAGAGAGAGAGAAAGAGAGAAAGAACATGAGTGGTGTCCCCCCCCCCACATTTTATTATAATTTTCTTGCATTTAGATTCACAAATGTAAAAAAAAAGAAAGTTGAACTTATAAGCATTGCAAGAAAAAGTTTTTTGGAGTCATCTCAATAATCCTTATGCAGAGAAGCATCTAAACCATGGGGCAGTTCTAGCTGGCAGGTCCTTATTAATGACAAGTCTGTATGGGGTTTTTGACAGCTTTTTGGTTTAGTTTTCATTCAAGGACCTCCTTTTAAAGGCCACTGTCCCACATCTCTATCTTAACTCGAAAATAAAAAGATATTTATATCTGGCTAAGAGCTACCAGAAGGGCGAAAACAAACAAATTGATGGAAAAGAGACAAGATAAGTGTTTCGCATTGTTTTCAGATGTGAAGACAGTGGGAAGAATATGGCACTAATGTGTTAAAAACATACATGTTTTGACAAAACTGACAGCAAAATCTTTGAAGAGGTCTGCCTCCTAAGGAAAAAAAAAGCATCTTCATCCTTGCTTAAGAAGGACAATTTTGAAATCAGAGATATGGATGAAGATGTGTACATGCTGTACTTTGAGAATATAATTATAACACATTTTCTAACAGACCCAGAATTGTTAAATACATAATTATAGAGCCACATGATAGGATATAATGCAACCATTGAAAGTCATATTCATGACATATATGCAATATCATAGCAAACACCCGTGATAAAATGCAACAAAAGAAATACAGACATGTACACATCTAAATATGGTGGGCCAAGTGAAAAATGATTATAAGTAATTGATGCCAGGTATGGTGGTGCACGTCTGTAATCCCAATACTTGGGAGGTTGAAACAGGAGGATTGCAGGTTCAAGGCCAGCCTCAACAACTTAGAGAGGCTCTCAGCAACTTACTGAGACTCTGTTTCAAAATTAAAAATTAAAAAAATAGTTTTGGGGGTGTAGTTCAGAGGCAGAATGCCCTGGGTTCAATCCAATCCCCAGTACCCCCCACGCACAAAGTAATTGGAGAGAACAACCCCAGATACTAGGTACATGCATGGAACAATACTATAAGGAAAATACTAAACTAGTAATGGTAGTTATCTCTGTGATAAGAATATATATAATTTGGGTTGTTTTCTTATAGTTTTCTAAATTACTTGAATTATTTCCTAATAAGAAAAAAATATAGGATGATGTTTTAGATTTGGTTTGGGAAGTGTGTCACCTATTATATATGATATAAGAGAATAATTTTCCATTCAGCTTTAGAGATAGACTTGTGAAATAGCAAGAGATTTAAGATCAAAGGATAGCTGCATTTCAGTACAGACAATTTACTTGGTCTCTTAGTATTTTGATGATAGTTCCAATGAGCCAAGTTTGGTTTTTGAAGAATAGTGCGTGCGGTCACATCCTAACAGCTTGATCACTCTCATTTCTGGCCAGCTTCCTCATTCCTAGCCCTCCTAACACCACAAACTGTCAGTATCTAAGTTGCTCTGAACTTTTGGTAGCTTTGTAAGCTGGTTGCTATGCAGCAGACCTCTGCCTCTGGTAAGTACGGGGTTCTGTTTTGCATACGGGCTAGATACCCTCGGTAATAGACTGATTTTGAAGCCAGTACATATACATGTTTGTTCTGTTGTCTAGAGACATAGTAGAGAGGTAAATACTGTGTACTTGGCAGCAGAAGTCCTGGATTTGAATCTCTGCTTGACATTGAACAATGGACAAATCTTTAACTACCTGAGCTTTCGGCTCTTCTGTGAATGCATAAATTCAATGAGCTTTCCCATACCATGGTGTCAGACTTGTGAATTTCAAAGAGTATATGTGTGATATCTACAAACTAATTCCAAAGTTCATATTGAAAAGCAAATAACCAAAACCAAAAACAAGGACAGCCCCCCTCCCCCGCAAAATAGCTAACACAATAGCGAAGAAAACAAACTTGGAGGACTGACACTACCTGACTTTAAGACTTATAATAAAATCACAGTAATCACAATGATTTGGTATTATTGAAAGAATGGGCAAATAGACCAATGGAACAGAATGGAGAGCCCAGAAATCGACCCTACAAGAATAGCAGTTGACGTTTGACAAAGGTGCAAAGGCAATACTATAGAGAGAGGATAGTCTTTGCAACAAATGAAGATGAAACAACTGGACAGTGACATGTAAAAAAAGGAATCTTGACACTTATCATACCCTTTTCACAAATATTGACTCCAAGTGAATTATAAACCTAAATGTAGAATGTAAAACTACAAAACTCCTAGAAGATAACATAGGAGAAAATCTACATGATTTTGGGTTTGGTGATGACTTTTTAGATACAATACTAAAAGACAATGCATGAAAAAGAGTTGGTAAGTTGGGCTTCATTAAAATTGAAAAAAATTCTGCTCTGTGAAAGACAGTGTTAAGAGAATGAAAGAAAAGAAAAATATTTGCAAAACATGTATCTGATAAAGGACTATTATTCAAAATATATATGAAAATCAGCCATAAGAAAACAAACAACCCAATTTAAAAATGGGTAAAAGAGCGGAACAGATAAATCACTAAAAAGATCTGCAGATGGCAAATAAGCATATGAAAATATGTCCCACATCATATGTCATCAGAGATTTGCAAATTAAAACAACAATGAGATACCACTACATATAGCCTGTTAGAATTTCAGCATGTTAGAATGGCTGAAATCCAAAACAATGACAACACCAAATGCTAGTGAGGATGTAGAGCAACAGGAACTCTCATTCATTGCAAATGCAACATGGTACAGCCACTTTGGAAAACAGTTTGACAGTTCCCTACAAAAATAAACATACTCTTACCATGTGATCCAGCAATTATACTTCTTGGTATTTATCCAAATGAGTTGAAAACATATGTCCAAATAAAAACCTGCATACAAATGTTTATAGCAGCTTTATTCATAATTGCCCAAACCTGGAAGCAACCAAGATGTCTTTCAATAGGTGAGCATTTAAGCAAAGGGTGGTACATCCATACAATGGAATATTACTCAGCAATAAAAAGAAATTAGTTAAAGGAAATGTGCTATCAAGCCACAAAAGGACATGGAGAAAAATTAAATGCATATTGTTTAGTGAGAAAAACCACTTTGAAAAGACTATATACTCTATAGTTTCAACTATATGACATTCTGGGAAAGGCAAACTATGAAGACAGTAGAAAGATCAGTGCTTGCTAGGAGTTTGGGGGAACATGGAAGAATAGGAGGGATTTTTAGGACATTGAAGCTGTTATGAATGACAAAGTAAGGGTGGATACACGTAATTATACATTTATCAAAATACATAGAATGTACAACATGAAGAGTGACTCTTAATGTAAATTTTGGGTTTAGTTAATAATTGACTCATTGATTATAACAAATGTACTACATTAATGCAAGACATTAATAATGAGGGAAAATGGTGGCTCGTGAGAGGGGTACATGAAAACTCTGTACTTTTTGTTCAATTTTTTGTACACTTAAAAGTATTTTCAAAAATAAAGTCCACTTTTTTAAAATTGTGAAACCATTTTTAATTAAAGCACTAAATGAGGATATTTTGGGCTGTAGGGAACAAATGGCTCAATTAAAAGTAGCTTAAACCAGCTATTTTAAATATATTTTTACTGTATATGCCTAACAGTAAAAAATAATTGAGAATGCACTCAATAATTCATATAACAAATGTATAATTACTCATATATAAAGCATATATACTTCCTATACTGACATAGTCTATATATTTTGTAAACATATATAAAAATAGAATTTTTAATGACATAAGTGAAAAATAATATAATCTTAAAATAATTTTTAAAAATTTTATTACTGCTATTTTTAGAAGGAGCACTTTGCTTTCCTATTTTTGAATTCGAAAAATATTTCAATTTAAAAAAAAAAACTCAATCTGAGAATCTAACTTTAGGTTGTTGCTTTTTTAAAATTTGGTGCATAGCCGGGCGTTGTGGCGCACGCTTGTAATCCCAGTACTTTGGGAGGCGGAGACCGGAGGATCCGGGTTCGCGGCCAGCCTCAGCTCTCGCTCTCTCTCTGTCTCTCTGTCTCTCTCTTTCTCTACCTAGTGAGGCCCTCCGCAACTTCGTGAGACCCGGTTTCAAAATAAAGCATAAAAAATAGGGCCGGGGGCGTAGCGCGGAGGTAGAACGCCCCTGCGTTCAATC
>PVJS01042443.1:0-11012 GCA_004027185.1 Glis glis | reverse complement strand
TGGGATTACAAGTGTGCGCCACCACGCCCGGCTCCTGGCTGGTTTTAACATGACCCTAAGACCCCATGTCACTTCACCTTGCCTCTGCCTGGAATTTGGGACTAAGGGCCTCTGTCCTCAAGGGGCTGCTGGGGGAGCCATCACCACCACTGCCCCCTAATGGACACAGTGCAGGTTGCACCAGAGAAGGGCAAGGCCTGGGCTGAGAGGTCATTCCAGGCAGAGGAAATTCCTGGCAGGCTGGGACTGTGAGTGTCAGTCTTGGTTATAAGTGCCTTTGGCCAGTGTTCTCTTTTTTTTTTTTTTTTTTTGCGGTGCCAGGGATTGAACCCAGGGGCATTCTACCTCTGAGCTACACCCCCGGCCCTATTTTTTATCCTTTATTTTGAAACTGGGTCTCACGAAGTTGCGGAGGGCCTCACTAAGTAGCTGAGGCTGGCCGCGAATCCGGATCCTCCGGTCTCCGCCTCCCAAGTACTGGGATTACAAGCACGCGCCACCACGCCCGGCCCTTGGCCAGTGTTTTCAACATTTATTTTAAAATTACCCACATCCAGGCCCTGCCACAGGCCAGTCACATTGCCTTAGACTCTTGTCCTGGCGTCCAGGTGCTGGTGTCGGTCTCTGGGCGTGCCTTGCCAGGGGCCCCCGAGCCCTTCTGTCGTTGGGCACTGGCCCACTGCAAGCCTGAGGGTTTGGGCTCCACCACCCCGAGTCCAGGCCCGGCCCTCCCATTCTCTGACCCGTCTCTCCCTTCCCTTCAGCTAATGGAAGCCCTAAAGGAGCAGGAGGAGATCAACTTCCGGCTTAGGCAGTACATGGACAAGATTATCCTGGCCATCCTGGACCACAACCCCTCCATCCTGGAGATCAAACACTGAGACGGGCCGGCTGCAGAGCGGCCTCAGGACCCCGGGACCCGGGCGGGCCCTGCCTGGGGCGGGGCCCCACACTCACGCTGTAAATGCACCTCCAGCGGCCTTGCGTTCCGCACTGGTGTATGTGTGGGGTGAGCGCGGGGTGTGCCATGGGTGGCGCCTGCACAGCCAGTGTGCATGCACTTTGTGGCCCCTTTGCAAGGGGCAGAGGGTACCGGAAGTGGGAGGGGCAGGGTCTGTGATCAGGAGTTACTGTAATAACAAGAACTGGAAGCTTATGTTTCAGATACTGGATAAAGCGATTCTACCTCTGGGGATAAGGATTAGAAAGTGGCAGATGGGCTCTCTCCTCCCCGCACCTCCTCTCCCCCGGTGTGGGAACAAAATCGTGGTCTTTTACAGGAGTTTGGTTGCCCCAGCCAGCCCCTTTGGCCACCTTTCAGGCAGAGGTGTCGTGGCGTGGAGAGGAGGAAGGGGTGTGTGGGGGACCGGGAGGCACCTCAGGGGCAGCCCTCTGGTACAGGGGTACAGTGTCAGAGAACTCAGGGCCGCAGAGCAGCTATCAGGGGCCACCCTCCTTCCCGGGGTTCTTGGCATTTTTAGAGTTCTCCACGCCCTCCCCATCTCTACTCGAGTCCCTACCTCCCCTTCCTGGTTTTGTTATGTTTTTAAGACAATGGGATATAAGCTGCATTCACTTGAGTTTAAAATGAAGGAATAAAAAAGAAAGAAAGAAGAAAGCTGGGGGCTGGGGGTGTCTGAGGCAAGTGTTGCCATTGGACCACCAAAGAAATGATTTCCAGGGAGGAGCCTGGCTCCCTGCGGCTGCATCTGGACACGGGCGCAGACGCAGCACGGTGAGGGCAGGCCTTGGGGCGGTGTTCAGAACCGAGCTCTGGGCTCCACTGAGGAGGTGGCGAGGCCCCTTCCTTCAATGCAGCATGGGGAACACCCAGATCTGGTCCCCAGCCAGGGGAGCCGGCACTGCGCTGGTGGGAGACGCAGTTGGGAGAGTGGCAGGGAAAGCTCTGTCTTCCATCCTTCGGACACGTGGGGATTCGCACCGTGGGTTTTAATGTGATCTTTTGTTCTAGGCAGCTGGGAATAGATGTGGTACTTTCCTTTGAGTTTTCCAGTTTATTCCAATTTTATACAGCTTGGGATTCGTTTCCTTAACCCAGATCTATATACACAACATGGTCTTATTTCTTCCCCTGCAGCTTCTAGTTTTCTTCAGCATATCTACTGAAAAAAGGAAGGTTTGGGCATGTCGGGGAGGGGCAGGGAGGAGTGTTTGCAGAGCAGCGGGGCAGTGGAGGGTGACAAGGGACCTGGGTGTATTCCCTGATTGACAGCAGAGCTGTGGCCAGGACCGATCTTCATTCCATTCCAATCCACTGGTTTCTGTTGGATATTCTTTGTTGTTGTATTTTGTTTTACTCATATGTGTGAGGTTGGTCTCCTGCTGCAAATAATGAGGTGGCATCAACTCTACCCAGGACTCTGGAGCCACCCACGCCAAGAAGACTGGGTGAAGGACGGGTCAGTCTCTGGGAAGCTTTGTTCTCTTGACATTGGGTTCCCCCAGGGATCTTAGGGGATACAGGCAGAGAAAAAAAGGCCCAAGGAATGTATCTCTTGAGAATTTGCCAATAGCAAGGAAGGACTGTGATTTAGAGGAAAAAGATGTCATGGCGTGGTGTTGGTCTGGGTTTCATACTGGAAGGAGTCCCACAGAGGCCAGCCAAGTCAGGGTCCTGGTCTGTGGGGGGCTTACCCCAGGGCCAAGTATTTTAGAATAAAATTGTATGTTCATTAGTTGCATTGGTGCAGGTTCCAGAGAATCTGGAAATCTCTGGAGTTCCAGAGAAGGCTGCAGAGGCCCGAGTTACACGGAGTCACCAGGAATTTCTGTCAGGGGCAGAGAAGTGGGGAAAGCTATCATCCTGCTCTGTTCTTCCGGGTCCTCCCTGTAGGGGGCGCCGCGGGAACAGTCTCTCGAAGAAAACACCATGTCCGAAGGCTCCCCTGGACCTAGGCCAGTGCCAGAGAAGCCTTTTAAATGAGGGACTAAACGCCACATAACAAACACCTCAAGTTAAATTTAACTTGCTTACTTTCTTCAGCCAAAATACATTTCTTATAAAACTTTGTCAACTTGACTTTTGAAGATCATGTATGGTTTTTTGTTTTTTGGGGTTTCTTTTTAATTTATTTGGTGCTGGGGATTGAACCCAGGGACATTCTACCTCTGAGCTACACCCCCAGCCCTATTTATTATTATTATTATTATTATTATTATTGAAACAGGGTCTCACTAAGTTGCAGAGGTCCTTGCTAAGTTGCTGAGGCTGGCCGCGAACCTGTGATCCTCCTGTCTCAGCCTCCCAAGTACTGGGATTACAAGCGTGTGACACCACGCCCAGCATTATGTATGTTTTTAAAATGCTCTTCTAAGCTTGAAAGCCAGCCTGAAGGGGGGCAGATGCCCTTCAGATGTCCAGAGCTCTGGTTTGGGGGATGGAGCCTGCTCTCTTACTGTGTTTCCTGCCTCCATTGCTCATTTTCCAGCCGGGGGCTCTACCCTGCCTTCCCTGTGTGGGGCTGCTGGATGGTAGGCACAGTGCCCAGGTAGATTTGAATTTCACATACACAGCAAACAATTCTTAACTTTTAGAATAAATATGTTCCATGCAATACTTAGAACATATTTTAAATGACCTTTTAAAAATTTTTATCCCCAAAGCTTGGGTGCAGTGGCGCATACCTGTGATCCCATTACTGGAGAGGCTGAGATAGGAGGATCACAAGTTCAAGGCCAACCTCAACAACTTATTGAGACCCTGTTTCAAAATAAACAATAAAAAGGACTGGGGGTGTAGCTCAGATGTAGAATGCCTCTGGGTTCAACCCCCAGTACACACACAAAAACATCTTATCCCCAGATGTTCTGGTTAATTGGTGTGGATGTGACTCAGGCCTCTGAAATTTTTAAGAGTACCGCAGGTGAGTCTGATTTAACTGGGTGTCCTATGGGTGGGAGTTGGGGAGGGTTTTTTGCTTGTTTTTGCCAATCCTGGCAACCCTACCAAATAAGGATTAATAGTAACCTGTCTGAAGTGTAGAGGTGGGTTTTTTTTTGGGGGGGGGGTTGTAGAAGACTAGCATTTTACATAACACTGAACTGGCTTTGCGGTCATTTGGAAGCCAAACAAAATTAGCTATTGTTTTCCTTTCTTTTTTTGGGGGGTGGTACTAGAGATTGAACCCAGGGACATTTTACTTCCAAGCTACACCCCCAGCCCTGTTTTTATTTTACTTTTTTTTTTTTTTGAAACAGGGTCTCACTAAGTTGATGAGTCTCACTACTTGCTTGAGGCTGGCCGCGAACCTGCGATCCTCCTGTCTCAGCCTCCCAAGTACTGTGATTACAGGTGTGCACCATCGTGCCCAGCCTTTTTTTCTTTAACTTTGAATTGGCCAGAGTTAGACCTAGGTTGTTTTATTTTAAACTGGTAGGTTTCTTCTGAGAATTGTCAGAGGAAAATTCCTTTCTCTTGACTTTATTTCTGACACATGGGAAACACGAGGCCTGAAACAGTGGTGTGCAATTTAGTGTGCTAGAATCACCTGGGGAGATTTTTTTCAAATTCTGATGACCGGGCTGACCCCTGGGGTCCAGATTTCATTGGTGTGGCCTGTGATGTGTGGAGACCTCCCAGGTGATGCTAATGTGTGGCTCAATGTTGAGGCCCCTTGTCCTAGACACTTGTTGGCCAGAGGGAGAGAAACTGGTAGAAACAGCTGCTGGGCTTGTTGGAGGTTCTCTGCTGGAATGGCGGGTGGTGGCTTCTGTTAGGACGTTGCGTGGTCCTCTCAGTATGGGAGGCCAGATGCCTTCAGTACTGGTGAATCGGGCTGCCCTCACCAGCCTGGAGCCGTAGCAAACCCAAGTGGGCAGCTTGGTCTCTGCCTGGTGCCCTGGAGTCATGGGTGACACATGTTGGGAGATACTGGCCACTCGCCCATTCCAGAGTGAGGGTAGAAGAGCTAAAAGCTGCCCCCAGAAGCCTCAGACACAGCGGGCACCTGCCTGCACAGATGAGCGGGAGTGGACGCAGGCTTGGTGGGTTTTGCCTGTTTTCATGCTGGGCAAGCGAAGGAAGTCCTAGCTTGTTCTGTTAGTAGCCAAACCAGCACCCGGGCTCAGCTCGGAGACTCCAGGTGCTAATCTGCTGGCCAATCTCTCCGGGCCCAGCCAGGTTCTGATGGTCCAGGGGGGCCCGAGTGGGGACTGTTTGTCCCAGTGAGGAACTTACTAGCCAGCCAAAGCCTGCGGCAAGGCCTGGTGACACAGGGAGAAGCTCAGTGTTTTTGTGCTTTGTGCGTGTGAGAGATGCATTAGCAAATCCAAACTTAACACCGACTGTGGGTGTGACCGGAACGGGGGGGGGGGGAGTTTTGGGTGGTCACCATGCCAAGAAAATGACTGGTCACCTGGAAGATCCCTGGAGAGGGGCCTCTCGGGACTTTAGTGCTGGGATCCTCTATAATCTTTCCAGTCCTTCCCTTTGTGACCCAAGGTGTACCTCAGGCTAAGACTGAGGTGTGCCCCCAAAGTGGCCTGAAGTTAGAGGAGCCATTCCCTCCCGGAGCGCTGATCTTGGGGACCTCCAGGTCCTGACATCCTGTTCCGTCTGTCCGATTCTAGCTGAGTGTGCATGTGATGGGCAGCCAGGGAGGAAGGGGGGCACCCTACACCTGTCCCACCTGCCTGGCAGGACAACCCTGAGGCCCCTCTGCCATCCTCTAGCTGCCCACCTGGCAAATTAGCTGCTTTCTAGAAGAGTTTATTCCTAAAAGTGTGACCCCAGTGAGGAGTATAATGCTCCCATTCCGCCGGGCACTCAACTTCCACATGACCTTGGTACCCTGACCTTGTGGGCCCCTTTTCTTTCCATTGTGACTGTAGCTTCATCGTCACAGGGCTGCCTGCCCCAGAGGCACCAGCTGGGGGTGGCATCCCAGGCCACCTCTTCTGCGAGTCTAAGCGCTGTTGTGCTGGGGGTGACCCTGCCACCTCTGGGACCGTCTGCTTTGCTGCGCTGCCCGGGCTGTGTTCTCGTCTGCGTCTGCATGGTTTGGGGTCTTTGTCCTTGTGCCTTTTATTTCCTGTCACCACTGTGCAGGATTATCCATGTTACCACCGCCCCCTTTTCTATGTCCTCTTGTGTCCCCTGCCTTCCCCAGCCCTGTAAATGTGTACATATGTGTCTACTTTGTAGCCACATGCCTCCACCACGTAATGCCGCACTTGTAGGCATGTACCCCCGTGGTTGCGTGGTTGCGTGGCTCACCCAGCCCTGTAGACTCGGTAACTTTGTACAGAATCTTTTGTTACTGTCTTAAGCACGGGGCCACTGAGTCCCTCACCCAGCCTGCAGCTAGTGTAGAAGCCTTGCATCCCAGAAAAGGGTAAGCTTTCTGTAAAGCAACTTCTCCCACAAGCCTCTTCCTGTGCCGACGTGAACGTGATAGGAGGGGGAGTGCACCTTTAATCTGGGGCATTGACCCTGGCAGGGGTTTTGCCGGGCTGCAGCTGCTACGTGCACCCCCGTGCCCCCAGAGGAAGCCCTGGACACGTGGCTCCCAGTGCTCGGCGGTGGGCTTAGGGCCACCGTGTCCGGCGTACAGAACAGCCGCGGACCCCGATGGGGCTGAAGGAAGAGACTGCTACCGTCCCTGCCTGCTCTCAACACCTGCCCAGCCCTTCTGAGTCTGCCGAAGGTGCTCAGACCGGAGTGCCATTAACTACCAGCCTGATGCCAGGACCTCCGTGGGACGGTGCGTTGCTGAGGGCACTCAGCCCGTTGGCACCCCTCTTTCCAACTCTTCCTACTCGGGGGCCAGGTCTCCTGGGGCCCAGGTGGAGCTACCTGCACATGTGGCCTCACGGTCGAGTGTGTTAGATGGCTTCTGACCCTCCCTATGGGATTCGACTTGTTTTTTTGTTTTGTTCTTTGCCCTGGGAGCCTGCATCGAGAAGCGGCCTTAGCCTTAGGTCTGGGGTGGGCCTCTACTTTCAGGCCCCAGGGAGGGGAGAGTGTGGGGTGAGGTCCCAGGTCCTGAGCTCTTCACCTCCTGCCTGGAACTGTAATGTACAGACCAAGGTGTAATAAACCGTGGCTTTTCTCGCCTGACTCGATGTGTTTCTGTGGCGGGGGAGGGAGGGAGGATGTGTTAGATTTGCAATGCTGCGACAAAATACCTGAGCAACTCACAGGAGGCAAGCTTTATTTTGGCTCAGTTTCAAATCCATACATAGTCACTAGGCTGAGAGAGAGAGAGGGGACAAGATATATCCTTCCAGGGCACGCCTCCGGTGACCTACTTCCTCCAACGAGGCCCTGACTTTAGGGGGACATTTCAGATCTACACCATAACAGGTGAAGAGGCAAGGCCTGGTTCCTAGTTCGTCTCCCCCAGGAGAAGCAGGCCCGGCTCAGTGTGCAGTTCTGGGGGTGGCTGGTACTGTCCCCACGGGCAGGGTGGAGCAGGGTCTCACCTTCCCACCCCTGGTTCTAGCCTGCTGCCTCTAGGGAAAGAGGCGTGGGTCCCAGAAGCCCCTGCAACACCGCCACTGTAGCTTTGGGGCTGTGACATTTGAAGATTTTGTCCTCCCTACAACCACGCTCTTTCCCAGCAGGGCCTCCAAGGATCTAACGGGGCCCCAGGGCCACGCTTCCTCCACGCCCTGGTTTCAGACCTGCAGGTGTTGGGCTCTGCCGTGCCCTAGAGCACCAAGGTGACCTTGGATGAGGTCGTCCACACCCAGAGTTCTGTCTCTCCTTGTCTGTCCTTTCCTCTTATTATTATGGGATTCCGGGTATCAAAAGGACTCTGCTGATCCCCCAGATCCAGCATCTTGGTCTAGAACCTCCACCTCCCAATGCACAGCCTAGGCCATGGGTCCTCCCAGGTGAGCAGACAGCTCCCTGATGGTTGGGTTTGACCACCCTTCTAAATTTAAATTTAAATTTAAATTTAGCCAGGTATGGTGGCACAAGCCTGTAATCCCAGTACTTGGGAGGCTGAGACAGGAGGATCGCAGGTTGGAGGCCAGCTTCAGCAACCTAGCAAGACCCCGTTTCAAAATAAAAAGCAAAAAAGGCTGGGGATGTAGCTCAGAGATAGAATGCACCTTGGTTCAATCCCTGGTACCACCCAAAAAAATTATTTAAAAAATGTTTAGCCGGGCGTGGTGGTGCACGCTTGTAATCCCAGTACTTTGGGAGGCGGAGACCGGAGGATCCGGGTTCGCAGCCAGCCTCAGCTCTCTCGGTCTCTCTCTCTCTCTCTCTCTCTCTCTCTCTCTCTCTCTCCTTAGTGAGGCCCTCCGCAACTTCGTGAGACCCGGTTTCAAAATAAAGTATAAAAAATAGGGCCAGGGGCGTAGCGCGGAGGTAGAACGCCCCTGCGTTCAATCCCCGGTACTGCAAAAAAAAAAAACAAACATCTTTTGGGGGGACACAACCACAACCCCCAGATTGCCTCTTTACCATTTCAGAGGGAGGTGAGAGCGGGTGCCTTGTGTGTTAAGGTTGTGCTGTTGCACAGGTGAGCTCCCCACTCGCCCATCTTTGAGAACGTCTTCACTGTGACAAATGATGTCATCCCTGGGCCCCCTCCCCGAGGTCCTAGCACCCGCAGAGGACCTTCACTGTCAGAGTCCATCAACTCTTGGGGGTCCACAGCCTTTAGAGCAGCTGCTGGACCCACGCCAAAGTCTCCTGAATGGGTGAAAAATATTTGGTCCCGGAACTCACTCAACCAACACCAGTACTGAGAACCGCGGGTGTGCCAGGCACTGGGGTGGGTGCAGGCAAGGCCTTTGGGAGTCCCCCAACTCCTGGGGGAGGGGAGAGGGACAAATGATTTCCAGGACAGAGAGCGGCACCACGGGGAAAGTTTGGGAGGCTTTGAGAAGTGGGGACAAGGGGGTGTAACCGGCTAGGGATCAGGGGGCGTCCCCAAGGAAGGGCCTTTCAGCAGACCCCTGAGAGAATTCCAGCTGGCCAGAGAGCCCCGCCCTTTGGGGCGCTAGGGTGGGAAGAGGGTGAAAAGGTGGGTGGGGACAGCCAGGCCGTAGGAAGCCTGGTGAGCCAAGGGTGGTGCTATTTCTACCCCTCAGCAGACTCATCTGTGCCTAACAGAGGCCTGGTGAGGGGCAGGCACTGGGCTCACGACCATGAGCAAAACAGACTTGTTCCCCACACGCACAGCACAGGAAGCTTCCAGAAGGTGCAAGTGGGGCTCTTAAACCCTGACTGCATGTCTGCATGTTAGAGTTTTTGTTGTTAGTGTGTGTGTGTGTGTGTGTGTGTGTATGTGTGATACTGGGGATCAAACCCAGGTGCATTCTACCTCTGAGCTACACCCCCAGCCCTATTTTACTTTTTATTTTGAAACAGGGTCTCACTAAGTTGCAGAGGACCTCACTAAGTAGCTGAGGCTGGCCTCAAACCTGTGATCCTCCTGTCTCAGCCTCCCAAGTGTCACGGGAAGACACGATGATTTCTGTCGGTTCTTGGCCTCCATGGTGAAAAGAATTTCAAATGCACCAGAGAAAAAGCAAAGGTTTAATTCCAGAAAGGTGGGGATGCACATTCAGGAGAGATGTGGGCCGTCTCAAGGGTCTGTGAGAGCTGCTGCAGAGAGAGACAGTCTCTCGGATCTAATATATCCTTTTTCTTACAGTCCCACTAGAGAGGGGGTGCCCATGGCAGGAAGTGGGGCACCATGGGATGGCGGCAGCCTCTTTGAAGTTTGCCGAACAAAAGGTTTTGAGAAGCCGGTTTTGAGAAGCCGGGCGTGGTGCTGCACGCTTGTAATCCCAGTACTTGGGAGGCTGAGACTGGAGGATCCGGGTTCCTGGCCAGCCTCAGCTATTTAGTGAGGTCCTCCACAATTTAATAAGACCCTGTTGTAAAATAAAGAATAAAAAAGATAGGGCTGGGGGTGTAGCTTGGAGGTAGAATGCCCCTGGGTTCAATCCCCAGCACTGAAAAAAAAAAAAAAAAAGTTTTGAGATAAGACTCCCAGGGACTCTGGAGGCTTGGAGACATGAAGCCTGGGGTGCAGGGCAAAGCAGGACAAAGGTGGGATTTTCTCCTGGGCTTTTTTCCCAGAGAATCTGGATCTAATCACCCCAGGAATTTCAGATGTGAAGCTAGTCCATTGTGATTTTAAAGATATGGGCCTGACTCTTTGGGAAAGTCCCAGGTAAGCCCTGCAGAGTAAGCTAAGGGTTTTAGATTTTTAAAACTATGTTTTCAGCTGGGCGTGGTGGAGCACATTTGTAATCCCAGTACTTTGGGAGGCGGAGACCGGAGGATCCGGGTTCGCGGCCAGCCTCAGCTCTCTCTCTCCCTGTCTCTCTCTCTTTCTCTCTCTCTCTCTCTCTCTCTCTCTGTCTCTCTCTCTCTCTCTCTACTTAGTGAGGCCCTCCGCGACTTCGTGAGACCTGGTTTCAAAATAAAGTATAAAAAAATAGGGCCGGGGGTGTAGCGCGGAGGTAGAACGCCCCTGGGTCCAATCTCTGGTACCGCAAAAAAAAAAAACTATATTTTCCTTTCTTTCTCAATTTGTCTTCTTTCTACCTAAAATTTTATCTATTCTACCCATCACAAGTACTGGGATTACAAACATGCACACCTGGCTAACCTGGGGGCATTTTATCTCTGAGCTACACTCCAGCCTTATTTTTCTATTTATTTATTTTTATTGTTTTTTTGTGTTTGTGTGTGGTACTAGGGATTGAACCCAGGGGCATTCTACCTCCAAGGTACATCCCCAGCCCTTTTTATTATTTGGAAACAGGGTCTCATTAAGTTGCTGACAGTCTCACAAAAATGCTAAGGCTGGCTTCAAATCTGCGATCCTCCTGTCTCAGCCTCCCAAGTACTGGGATTACAAGCGTGCGCCACCACGCCCGGCACGGACCATTTTTAAAGCTCCTCAGGAGACATCAGTGTGTGGCACAGGTGAAGGTGGTATATAAGAAAGGTGAGCCGGGCGTGGTGGCGCACGCTTGTAATCCCAGTACTTTGGGAGGCAGAGACCGGAGGATCCGGG
>PVJS01042442.1:0-17495 GCA_004027185.1 Glis glis | reverse complement strand
TACCTCGTCAACTGTCCCTTCAAAACATTTCCTACATATTTTTCTGTCTTTCATTCTTGCCTGTAATGCCCATTTCCTCCCTCCTGGATCGCTGGCTTACTGTAGCATCCTCCCTGTGTCCTCCCTACCTCAGAACGGGAGAGTGTGAGGAAACTGCTGTTTCTTCTTAGAAAACCAGTTCATCATGTTATTTCCTTTTTCAAAATCCACTAACATCTCATAGTTCTGACAAAAAGGAGACATACTAAGAGCGCCAAAATCCACTAACATCTCATAGTTCTGACAAAAAGGAGACATACTAAGAGTGCTTTGCAGTTTTGCCATGTCTCTTTATCTCTGTTTTTTTCAGGGCAGGTCTTCTGTCCTTGATTTTTGATTTTCTATTTTCTGCACATGGAGAAATTAGAAATACCATGTCTACCATTGCCATCAAGTATAAATTAGTCGAACATGTTATATGTGAAGGGAAAGTGTTAACTTAGAAATGTAGTAATATTTGGAAGATTCAAATAATTTGTTTAACAAGGGAATTATGCAGCACCTGCAACTGGGAACACATTTATATATATGAGAACTGACTTGTTCTTCCCACCTCTGCCAGGCTGACTAAATATCAGCGAGCTAGAGTGTCTTAACTGTATTTCTTTTTGTGTGTGTGTGTGATTATCTATCACAATTTTATTTGTTTCCCTCAGCAGTACCTCAGATAACTTGGATGTTGTATTTAACAATGAGAAATGTGTTTAAGAAAATTAAATCCATTCATTTAGTTAATATTTACTGATCTATTATTACGTAAAAGTCCAATTTTTAAAAGCCATGGGGAGAAGAATATGACATAACCTTTTTCCCTAATAGAGTTGAGAGTCCACCAGATTTCCACAGGAAGTTTACATAAGGTCACCTGGACAGTAGTGGAAGGAGGTGTTAGAGGAACCTAGGCACCGAGGTAGATAGAAACCACTCATTAATTTATTCAGCACTTGGATTGCACTACTTTTATAATGGAGTTTGAATTTGTTTTCCCTTTAGCCCAGAGCTGCTCTCTGGCTCAGTGCTTAATCTTCACTTATGCCTCTTGGCATTAAGAAACTGCCGATATTTGTCTAAAATTAAGGATTGAGAAATCAATGTTTAAAAAAAGGGCATAGTTACTGATCTCCTAAGGTATTTACTCACTTTCAGAATCACTTCTATTTCAATCAATGCAAAAGCTCTAGGGTTTCTTGTTCTGCCTCAAGATTCAGTCCCTTTCTCCAAACATGGCATGTTCTTGTGTCTGCATACTTCAGTCTAGAATAATGCCCAGGAGTCCAGCAGGGCGGTCTATGGTGGCTTTTGCCACTGTCTGCATTTTGGGGTAGTCAGAGTATAGGGTGAAGGGATCTTGGTATTTCAAATCCTTTAGAACTCATTGGAATGGCCATGTGCACCTCATTCCCAGTTCTCCATGGAGGTGTCTTCTTTAGATAAGTCGTGTATTTGCTTCTTAGTTTCTCTTGTGGTTTGATGCAATAGCTGTAGAAACATATATCCCTCCGGCAAACCACCATAAACTCTTATAGAAAATACAGCGTAACCCAGGCAATTCCAAATTCAAATATGTGTAGGGAAGAGCCAGGAAAACCAAGTGAGTGCAGGGGCAGTACTTAGGGATGGGTAGGGATTGTGGCAGCCCCTACTTGTCTCCATCATTTTGTTACTACATGGGAATGAGTCTCCAGTATAGACATACTAGTGAATTATGTTGAGAAACCAGAAATTCACATTTCTTTTAAATAAAAAATTAATTTAGAATGTTGTGATGGATAATTTTATGTGTCAACTTGACTGGGCCGTGGGGTATGCATACATTAGGCCAAACATTATTTTAGGTAGGTCTGTGAGAGTGGTTTAGGATGAGATTAACACTTAAATTGAACAACAGAGTGAAGCAGATTTCTCTCCCTAACGTTAGTGGGCCTCATCCAACCAAGTGAAGACTTGAATGGAATAGACAGGTGAGTAAGAGGTTTGTAAGAGGGAACCTTCTTGACTAACTACTTGAGCTGGAACATTGGTCTTTTTCTGCCTTTGGACTTGACTTGAAATATTAGCTTTCTAAGGGTCTTGAGCCTGACAGTTTCATGCTGGGTCTTTTACTATCAAGTATCCTGATTCTCAGGTCTTTGGACTCTATGGGAACCACACCACTGGAGTCCTGGGTGTCCAGCTTGTCCATTGCAGATCTCGGGACTTCTCAGCCTGTGTAATTTCATGAGCCAATACTATAGAACCTCGCTATCTCTCTATTTCTTATCTATCTATCTATCTATCTATCTATCATCTATCTATCATCTATCTATCTATCTATCTATCATCTATCATCTATCTATCTAATTATCATCTATCATCTATCTATCAATCATTCATAATTTCCTACTTCAGTTTCAGTTTCTGAAGTAGATGTTTCTCTGGAGAATCTTGACTAATACACATGTGCATAGTTAGCTGCAAGTTAAAACACAACAAAATAAAATAATGGTATGAAGTTTTTTTATAACAAACCTGAAGGCCAATAGCATCCTTTCAATATTTTATATTAAATATATCAAAGAACAGGTAAACATTTTCCTAGCTGCTCCATACTTTTCAAAATTGTCCATCTCACAATGACAATAAGACTTCAGTTTCACATGGAGAGCAATGCTGTTGCCTTTTCTTTATTCCTCTCTCTCTTTTAGTGATCTTTCTAGGACTTTCTGATAACAAGAACTACCTTGTTACTGGCCTATATAATTGTTAATGACTGCTCCCTTAGTGATACCAAGAACTAGTGAATTCTTAAATCAGGGACCTCTTCCTCTCCAGCCCTTTAAAGGTGGTTTTAGGGAGGCAGGGGATGGACATTTCATTAATTTAGTTAGGTAAGACTTTCTATTTATTTTTTTATCTATTTATTTATTGTTTACTTTTTGGTACTGAGAATGGGGCCTAGGGGCCTTCTACCTCTGGTCTATACCCCCAGCCCTATTTTATTTTGAAACAGGGTCTCACTAAGTTGCTGAAGCCTCACTAAGTTTCTGAGGTTGGCTTCAAACCTGCAATCCTCCTGTCTCAGCCTTCCAAGTACTGGGATTAAAGGTGTGTACCACCAAGCCCAGAAAGACTTTATTTATTTATTTATTTATTTATTTATTGCGGAACTGGGGATTGAATCCGGGGGCATTCTACCTGCAGGATACATCCCCAGCACTATTTTATTTTTATTTTGAAACAGGGTAAGCCGGGAGTGGTGGCGCACGCTTGTTGCAATCCCAGTACTTGGGAGGCGGAGACCAGAGGATCCGGGTTCGAAGCTAGCCTCAGCTACTTAGTGAGGCCTTTGCAACTTCGTGAGACCTGGTTTCAAAATAAAGTATAAAAAACAGGGCCGGGGGTGGAGCTTGGAGGTGGAATGCCTCCAGGTTCAATCCAGGTTACCGCAAAAAAAAAAAAAAAAAAAAAAAAAAAAGAAACAGGGTCTCACTAGGTTAATGAGTCTCACTATTTGCTGAGGCTGGCCTTGAACCTGAAATCCTCCTGTCTCAGCTTCCCAAGTACTGCTCAGCAAGACTTTATTTTTAAACAAACCAAACCATTTACATTAAAAGGGATGTTGGCTCTCAAGGTCGTCTACTTAAAAATACTTATCTTAATAAAATGCTGCCATTATTCAGATAGTATTTCCATTCCTTTTTTTACAGAATTGCCTTCTAAAACAGTGTCATAAAAATTAACCTACAGAATAAATTACTTTCCATTCTTTTTTACTAAAAACATGATTAGTCAAATTAAACATTCACCTTTTTAAATAACTTTTGGTGAAAATATGAATTTAAATATACCCTTCAAGAAACAAAAGATTCACCCCTCTAGGATTTCATGGAAGGGTACCTCATAGGTTGCTGAAATATTTTAAGCAGCAGCTGTATCACTGAAATAAATGCATATCCTGCAAGGACAACTGCTTCTAAGGGGTCATGTGAAGGACTTTTTTACATATTTATTTAGAACTCAGTCTTGGTACCTAAAACCAGGGATCTCAAACTTGAAAGCATTCCTTGAGTGTACTACAGAGGGTGTGAGACAGCAGGGAGTGCAGTGAGTTCAAGAAGGAGTCTACTCTGCAACAGCCATGTGTTGTGAGGGAGGCCCCTTGGCCCTGTGTTGTCTGACCACCACTGATGTTTCAACATCTGTAGAATTTGTGGGGGAGACTTGTGGGTTGGTAACCATGTAGTGGTCAGAACAGGAGGGGAGAAAGTTGAGACCCTAAACACAGATCATGTATTGGAGAAATTTACTTATGACAGAACGAAAATAAATTGGGTATTAGAAAGGTCCAGTGGAAATTTTTTTAAAGATAGGTATAAGAAGTATGGAAGTATTCTGAGGGTGGAATAAAAGTAATATGAGTGGAGAGGGAAGAGTGAGTGTGTCGTGGAAAGTAAGACTAACTGAGAGAACTTGGAACCAGGGACCACTGAAGGGACGAGGTCAAGTCTGTGAAGAAAAGTCAATTGAGGGGTTGAGGAAGGATATTTCATCCTCTAGGAAAGAGTTTTATTCTGATAGAACAAGAAGATAGATTATTTGGATAAAAAATAGAAAGCATACTTACCAGATCTGTGCATGCTACCAATCTGTGAGGAGTAGCTAATATGATTAATAATAGAGTCAAGACTCAAGAAGTTGTTTTGGAAGGTGGGAATGATAAATTGAAATAAACAAAGCAAAGTTTCATGATGATAAATGTAAAATTTCCCCCTTCTACAAAAATAAATCACTTCAAGTACAGAGTGGAGGAGAAATGACTTAGTACTATTTCATGTGGAAAAGACTAGCATTTTACTTACAAAAAGCTTGTATATTAATGATGCCAGAGGGTGACTTGAATGCTTTAAAGCTAGTGCAGCCCTTGGATTCTTGAATTAGGAGAATATAGATAGGGTTCAGCTCAGGAGAGTCTAAATTTAATAAGTGAAATATCTAAAATTGGAGTGGGGCAACAGTCCATAATTGGAGTACTGAGTAAATAACTTATGATACATTCTTATAATGGGAAATTCTGCAGTTACGAAAAATAATGAATAAGCTTTCTGTGTACTAATTAGGAAAGCTTTTCAAGATACATTGTTAAGTAAAAAATGACATTGTACAATAGTATAGATATCATGTTACTTTTAATTTATTTAAAATGAAGGAAATAAATATAATCATATTTCCATTTATTTGCATAAAGAAATCCCAAAATAATAAAAAAACAAATTAAAAAAATGTGGTTACCCATGGCAGGCAGAGTGGGAATGGAGTAGATAGACTGTGTAGAAATCAGATTTCTCAATGTACCTTATTTTATTTTGATTATGCAAATGTATTAAATTTAAAAATATTTTTAAAAAATGAGATCAATGAGGTGGGGAGTTGCAATTACAGTGGAGAAAATAAGATCCAGGAAAACTATTCAAAATTATATTCTTCCCAATGACGGTTTTTACTTCATTTATCTGCACTTTCGATAATAGCCATAATCAAGATTGTCATGTAAAATGTTATCAGTTAGCTGGGCATGGTGGTACATGCCTGTAATCCCAGTACTTGGGAGGCTGAGACAGGAAGATCAAAGGTTTAAGGCCAATCTCAGCAATTTAGGGAGACCCTCAGCAACTTAGTGAGACCCTGCTTCAAAATAAAAAATAAAAAGGGCTGGGGCTGTTGCTTGGAGGTAGAATGCCTCTGGGTTCAGTCCCCAACACACACACACACACACACACACACACACACACTATCCATTAAATATTTGTTGATCTAATGAACAAATGAATGAATATACGAATGACATGACATGAGATAATATCTGTCCTCAAATCTATGAATGACTCTTGTGTCAAAGAGAACCTATGCTTGTTTTTAGTTCTATGTCATCAAAGTTGAGCCAATGAATGACAGCTACAGAAAGAAAAAAAATCAGTTTGTTCTTTCAAAAAACATTTTTGAGAGACTATTTTGCAGCAGGTGCCAGGGATGTGAAGTGCAATGAGACGTAGTTTAGGCTTTTAGAAGATCACAGTTTAGAATTGGGGCGTCAGGCACAGAGGTAACCACAGCATACTGCAGTGGAAGCAATGCTAGGGACAGACCCTAAGTTTGAGGAGTGCTGAGAAAAACTTGGATGAGGGTCTAAGAGGGGGTTTGGGGTGATGAAGATCCTCTGCTGAGACAAACTATAGTCAGACTCCTGAACCTTCTCCAAGGCCCACACATACATACACTTCCTTATAAAATCCAGTTTTAGCAAAGAACTCTGCTATGTTCCTTTAGCAAGAATGTTGCACCCGTGATATCCCATCACCCCCGATATCCATCAAGCTGCTCAACCTCCCCCATCCTCCAGGTCACCCTGGCCCGTCTTCAGCTAGAATTCTTTTAGGTCTGTTTAGCCAGAGTCCTCCTTATCCCTGTATTTCCTCGTGGTGCTCTTCCATCAGTGGCCTCACCTTTCTTCTTGTCTCTTAAATTCCCACTTGCCCATACTGTATTTGGAGGTGAGCCCAATCTTTCTCCCCCACTGCAAGACCCCCTTGCACTGATCCCTGTACCCATTTCCCTGACCCCAAAGAAGTCTTTCTTACCATTCTTTCACAAGTATCATTGAATTTTTTTTGGTCTTTAACAAGAGTTTTTATAGTTGGTTTCCCAGGGAACAGCATGCCTGAGCTTAATCTTAAAATAAGGAAGGGAAGGGAAGAAAGGAAAGATGATTCAGGAAGAGGACAGAAGCAGAAACCCAGAGGAGAGTAGAGTTATGTTATGATGAACATCAAGCTATTCATCTTGGGGGCAGGGGGCAGTGTGTGTGTGTGTGTGTGTGTGTGTGTGTGTGTGTGTGTATGTGGCAGGAGCATAAAGGTCAAAGCAGGGATGGACAGATATGTGACAAGAAACCTCACCAAAGACTTGAACTCAGTGTAAGGAAGTTGTTTCAAGTAGTCTGTCTGATCTAAAGAATGAATGGTGCCCCAATTCACAATAGCCAAATTACAAAACCAACCTGGGTATCTGTCAATAAATGAATAGATAAAGAAAATATGATATATACACACAATGGAATTTTACTCAGCCATAAGAAAACAAAATATGTCATTTGCAGAAAAATGGATGAAATTAGAGCATATTATGGTAAGTGAGAGCAGTCTCAGAAAGAGAAGGGTCGTATGTTTTCTCTCATATGTGGAAGTTAGAGAGAAAACAAGAAACAGTAGGGACTTATGTTAAATGAGGAGAAGGACCAGTAGTGGAAGGGGACTGGGGGGAGGAAGTAGGAAGGGGAAAAACAAGGTTTGAAGAAGGGAGCAATTCAAATAATGCTGTGTCCATCCATGAAGGTATCACTACCAATCTCACTAACATGTGTGGGGAGGAAGGAGGGGGAAGCAGAATGGGATACAGAGGGAAATGCACCAGGTGTTGTGTGCGTGGGGAACGTAGCTCTTGGAATCTCACTATGATGTATAATTACAATATACTAATAAAAGTATACGAAAAATAAACATGGAATGGTGCTCAGTGGAGATGTGTAAGTTCAAGACCAGGTGGGCTACATGCCTACTTGTTAGCACTATGGAAAGTAAGAGGGCATGGCCTCAGAGTTTCAAACAGAGCTATCCTCTTTAAGAACCGCAATGCAGGAAGAAAGGAAGGTGAGGACCAATCTCAGGTTTTCTTTTCCAGGGTGCTACTTAAGATCACCTCCCCACCTCCTGGTGTTTGCACAGGGAGGAGAGGCCTCATGAGCAGAGGAGACCTCCTGGTGCTAAGTGAGGGCTGGAGGGTAGATCTTGGAAGGGGGTAAACTTAAAAATGACTATTTAAAAAAGGTGCTGGTAACATACGTTGAGAAGGGCCTTGAACCCAACAACACAATAAGAACTATGATTTTTTGAAGCTTGAAGTTTCTCTAAGGACTGTTGTGGTGGAAAGCTATCTTATCATGGAGAGGCTGATTTTTAGTTTTTTCAATAAGAATAGAATCTGGTTGGGCCAGATGGTCTTTTGTTTAGTCCTGAGTTTCATAATCATGAAAGACTGCTGATAAATCCTGCCTTAGGCTTGTATAGTCTTATATCACCCCCAAAGAAAGAATCTCTTTGAGAAGAAAGGCTTTTTTTTAGTTTGCTTGACTCTTTTCCCTAGGAATTAATATAGAAAAGTGCTTCTTTCTTTTTTTTTTTTTTGCGGTACTGGGGATGGAACGCAGGGGCATTCTATCTCCGAGCTACACCCCCGGCCCTATTTTTTATACTTTATTTTGAAGCTGGTCTCACGAAGTTGCGGAGGGCCTCACTAAGGAGAGAGAGAGAGAGAGAGAGAGAGAGAGAGAGAGAGAGAGAGAGACAGGGAGAGAGAGAGTGAGAGAGCTGAGGCTGGCCGCGAACCCGGATCCTCCGGTCTCCGCCTCCCAAAGTACTGGGATTACAAGCGTGCGCCACCACGCCCGGCTAGAAAAGTGCTTCTTAATAGAGACTTTAATAATTTCTTTTTACGTATGAATGTGGTAGAACACTAATAGTTTTCTGATGTTTTTATACTAATAGCTAATAGTTCTATGTGCTAAGTAGCTTCCATGAATCTTTTTTCAATTGGTTCATATTAATTATACAGAATGGTGGGTTCCATTGTGGCATATTTGCGCCTACATAAAAACATAGTTTGATCAGTTTCACTCCCCAATACCTCCCCAATCCATCCCTTCCTCCCTCCCCCGTGGCTCCTATCATCTACCCTACCTACCTTCCTTCTAATTTCATGAAGTCCCTTTTTTGTTTGTTTGGTCTTCCTTCTAGCTTCCACCCTATATGAATTATCACACACACACACACACACACACACACACACACACTCCTTCTACAGATGCAAAAGAAGAGGAACTACAGGTTAGGTAGCATGGCTGAGATCAGATACTCAATGATTGATCACAGTCTTTCCAAATCCCAAGGCTCCAGTCCAGTCTTCAACTATTATACTGATTGATTTGCCTTGTTCTATTATTTGTTTTCTTTCCCTGTATTTTAAATTTTAGATCATTTTCAAAAGCTACACGAAGGAAACAAGGTAGGATGTTTTCCCCCTTCAATTTAGCCACAAGGTTCTTGTGCTCGTTAAGACTAAACCTCAGGGTAGCAGCTTGCATTTCCCCTGGGAAGCCCCTGTCTGCTTTAGACCTTTGTCCTGTAATTTGGAGAACCGGTAGAAGCTGACAGTGCAGTGAGAAGGGTACAATCAGCTTCCTGACATGGCAGGAAAGCCTGGGAAGGAGTCTATTCCCCGGAGACTCCGGGAGCCAACTGTGGCAAGGAGCTAACAACTTCCAGAGGGAGCTGTGGCCAGCCCTGCCTTTCCAGATGGCTCGTTGCAGGATGGAAGGCCCCGCCATGGGGGCTGCGGAAGGAGCTGTCCTGGAGGCTGGAACAAGCAAGAACAATGAGGATCCCTTCCGATACCAACTGGGGCACACTGGCCCTGAAAAAGAAGGATCCAAACTACTGTCACCTCACAGCGGGTGCCGTCTCTCACACCGCTCAGCTGGACTCGCCCTGCTCTCCCTTTGATGTGAATAATTATAAATACACCAGACACAATCTTGCATATGTTCCATTCTTGGGCAAAAGTCATTATACTAATTACCAGCATTATGAGGGTGTGTCATTACAGTCACACACTTGAGGTGAATGCATTTTTTTTATATCTCATAAGAAAAGCTGTAACACCTGCACATATGGTACTGTATTAATGAGTTACCAAGAATGCAATTTAACAATTTTGTCTGTTTTCTTCTTACATAGCTATTTTTTCCGTACTTAAGTGGATGTGTGTGTGCTTTCAAGGTCTGCAGCAAATGTAACCCTGTACCCATTTCTTGAACTTTTCTTTCAAGCTATAAGATAAAGCGAATATAAAATCCACAAGGTTGGTTTTGCACCAAATGCTATGATTTTCTGTTATCTATTTTTCCTTCCACAAATAAAATGTAAGAGAAATATTACTTTTCAAGAACGTTTGTTTTATCTTTTCCAAGATGTGATTATGTCACATTCAGCTTTATCTTCTGTTGTATCATAAATGTCAAAGACCTTAGACACCCACTAAGGCATGACATTTAGCTACATCTGGAAACCACTGTTCGGCTTACCACTTCATTACTAGTAGTTTGTTAAATGGCGATAGCATTGTATCCTTTTAAAAAGAACATTTCACACATAAGTTATTTGTTCATTAAAATAATATGTCCCATTTTCTATCTAAAATACTTACCCAGGGAGGTTAAGTGACTGCAGGTTGGTGGGTGGTAGATTGAGGACCACCAGCTAGCCTCTGATTTTTTAGTCTAAGGCTCCAGTCGTTGTGTTATCTTGATTATCCGGGGGGAAGAATTTATCTCAGTTATTAACAGAGATTTGAAACAGGGTAAGAGCAGAATTAGAGCATTCGGGGGCGGGAGAAATAGATGAGATCAAAGGGGTCGATCCTCACTGACTTCTTTTGCTTTCCAGGAATACTTCTTTGTTCGCTGCTGCTCAGTGGGGAACACCATTTCGCTCACAGTTTGCTGGTTCAGTTATTTTAGAAGAAACAGTAAGGATAAGGGGAAGCTGAAAGATCCAACAACTTAGCCACCAAATGCAGTAGAGATGTGAGCAGATCTGTTTATTCTATCATTCTGAATTTCCTGGGTTTCTTATACCATCTTCTCCTACACTTTCTCTCCTCCCTCCCTTGGTCCTCTTGCCCTTTTCTGCAGTGTTGATACATGACATCTCTCTCCTTGGCCAGTTCTGTGAACCTCTCATTCTTCCCTTTTCCTTTCCAGTCTTTCTGTGGCACTTGGAGTGTAGCCATGGGCTGCTGGTAGAACAAAGGAGCTGGGCCCTTGTTTGAAACATGGTTAACGAGCCAGTAACTTGATGATAATGGCTTCTATGACCTCTTCCTTTACTAACAGCCTGAGTGGGTGACACAGTAAGAATTACATGTAATGGCAATTATAAGCAATATGTTGAAATTAAAAACAGCCTTTAGTCGGGTGTGGTGGCACACGCTTGTAATCCTAGTACATGGGAGGCTGAGACAGGAGGATCACAGGTTCGAGGATAGCCTCAGGAAGTAGTGAGACTCTCATCAACCTAGCGAGACCCTGTTTCAAAATAAAAAAATAAAAAAAGGGCTGGAGGTGTAGCTCAGAGGTAGAATGCCCCTGGGTTTAATCCCCAGTACCACAAACAAACACACTAACAAACAAACACCCCATACAAAACAACCATAATTTTTTTTTTTTGTGGTACCAGGGATTGAACCCAGGGGTGTTCTACCCCGGCCCTATTTTTTATACTTTATTTTGAAACCAGGTCTCATGAAGTTGCGGAGGGCCTCACTAAGTAGCTGAGGCTGGCTGCGAACCTGGATCCTCTGGTCTCCGCCTGCCAAGTACTGGGATTACAAACGTGCACCACCACACCTGGCCTACAACCATACATTTAATAAGAACATTTAGAAGTGTTACAGCGGAGCTGGGGAGGTTGAAAGGTATCTGAGAGATGTCCGATTTCCATCTGAGTTGAAACCCTTAATTACAAGGTCCAGGCAGCTGGCAGTCACTGAACTGGAGTCTGTGTCCCTGTTTAACGAATGTTTTTGTTCAAATACATGGAAAATTCCCACAAATATAAGTGATATTTATTGTTTAAAATAAGTTATAAATGCAATAGATAGTAATAGGACAGTTTTTCTATGTTTTTAGTTAAAGGAAATGTTCAGACATTTCAAACATTTGTGATGGTTAAGAAATTAGATGAGGCTGGAGACCAGATGCCAGGTGAATAGAATTAACTTCAAAATGAAATCAATTGGTCACAGGAGTGGAAAAAAGTGACTGCTTATTGTGTGTGTGTGTGTGTGTGTGTGTGTGTGTGTGTGTGTGTGAATGTTTAAGGCAATGATTGTAGGGAAAAAACACAAGTATTCAATAACAAAATTTATACTATTAGTTTAAGATTCTCAGGGATAGGGGAGACTAAAATCATTACAATTTCAAATTAAAATATCTGTGGCATTAATTGTTAGCATATATAATATCTACCTGCCCTTTCTTTTTTCCATAGATTTCTATGGTAATGAGGAGCTTTCAACCCAGCTAAAATGACATTTCCTGGCTTCCCTTTTGATACAGGTATTAAGGAAGTACAAGCAGAAATCTTTCCTGTGGGGACTCACTCAGCTGTAGGTACCTCCTTTGGTATCGCTTTCTTCATTCTTTGACCTGGAATATAGATATGATGGATGGAGTTCAGTGTTTCCTATGAAGATGGCAAGCAGAAAGCGAGAAGGGGCTGGGGGCCGGATGACACCATGGCGTTACTGTACCAGTCCTAGACTGACATCTTCTGCTACATCAGAATATAATTTCCCATGTATGCATGTGTGTTTATAATGCGTGTGTTTCATATATCATATTTGTATAACATAACCAATCTGTTTGATTCCATTAATGTTTCCTTCCCCAGCCTCCAGCAGTCCTGGGCACATCACAGTGTTCTACGTTTTCTTTTTTAATTGCAGCACTGCTGTGGACTGAATGTCATTGACCCCCCTACCCCCCGACCTCAAATTCATACATTGAAGTCTAATCCCCAAGGTTGTGATGTTTGGAAGGGAGGCCTTTGAGAGGTAATTAGATCATAAGGGTGGAGCCCTCATAAGTGTGATTAGTGATAAAAAGAAAGAGACTAGTGCTTCTCTCTCAGTCATGTGAGGAAACGAGAAGACCACCATCTGCAAACAAGGAAGAGGGCCCTCACCATACACTAGATTTGCTGATACTTTGGTCTTGGACTTTGCAGCCTCCAGAACTGTGAAAAATAAATGTTATCTAAGTCACCCAATTTATAGTACTCTGTTATAGCAGCCTGAACTAAGAATAGCACTTATACTTTTTCATATACTCCATAATTTATTTTGTATTATGCTTATTTTTATTGTATGTCTCTCCTTGCTAATATACCAGCTCTATAAGGGCAGGGATCTTTTTTTGCTCACCAAAGTATTCTAAGTGCTCAGAGCAAGGCCCAGCACATAGTAGGTACTTGGAAAATATTTATCATATGAATGAATATGCTGATACATATAAAAATGTCAATGAAATGCTTAAAGCACCTATAGACTGCAAATAATAGAGAATACAATCTTCCATGAAGATGTGGGATATCTGTCCCTGGATTTTATGTGCAATTTTGGTTATTAAAACTCAAGAAAGTGTATGAGAATTGAATAAGGAGTAGGGGCAACTAAAGTGCCAGAGGGCTGGATGTGAAGTTAGACTTTAAAAGAATGAGAATTGCTTAGTTTGGTCAGCCAAGCCTAGTGGAGAAATAGCTAAAGTCATAAAAACAAACAAACAAACAAACAAAAAAACAAACAGGACAGAGAAAGAAACTAATTCATCGAATTTTAATCCTAAGTATAAAGGGCTATCCATCTTAACTTGATGGAGATAGGTTTCATGTAAGTGTAAGGTTGTAATATAATGATGTAGAGATAGTCATATGGCACTCATTGCTCTAACTAGCACATGGGTGTTAATGTCAAATCTGAGAAGGCCAGGACAGACACCAGGGAGGTCCTCAGATAGGATGGGACAGAGATTAGAGTCCAGCAGGAGACACAGGTGAATTGTAGATTGGTTAGCTTTATATACCTCCAAGGGGCTGCTGGCACAGGGGATAGAGAGAAAATTGTAAGAACTGGGGTTGAGAAGTAAGACTGCAGTGTCAGGACAGAGCAGGGAAGAGGTGAAGTGACAGGGAGCCAAGGAAAGGATTCTGGGAGAACTGTCCCTGAACCTGTGAGGTAAGTATTTACTGCCACAGGAATGTTAGGTTAGAATAGCAGGGAGGATTTGTTGTGGATTCAAATATTGGTTTCACAGGTGATCATATTATTCCAGCCTTAGAATCAGTTATTTTCAGGGCTTGGTTAAAGTTGAACATATGGCTATACAGTATATGTCCTGAATTCTAGTTCTTGGAGTGAGTGCCATTTTAGCAGGAAACCAAATACTGGGAATGACCTAGAAAACAATCCAGAATGAAAAACATGGCCTCTCTGCATCGATAATTTGTGAACATTTCTGGTTATTTATGTTTATCAAAGAGGGGTGAGAAAAAATTGAAATTTGAATATCTTCATTTAAAGTCTAAATTAATTAACTTTTGAATAATAAGTAATTTAAGGAAGCCAAGGCCATTTGGAATCTACCAGTGACATTTTTAGAGATAATTTCTAGGGAACAATCATGTCTTCTCCCATAAACCTTTCTTGTTGATGTGGGGTGAAAAGGTGTGATGCCTTTCCTTATCTGTTGTAAGGGTCACTGCCAATACTCCTATAACAAAAGACAGGTTAACTAGAGAAAATCAGAACACATTTATTTAACAAAGTTTTACATGACATGAAAACCTTCAGAAATGAAGACCAAATGACTCAGGAAAAACTGTCTATTTTTACATTTAGGTTTGGTGAAGAACAGACATTCATATAGAAATGAGTATGCACAAGGAGGGTGTGACCTGATGGTACTGGGCCAAGGGGTGAACTCAGAAGGCCTGAGATTCTTGCTGGCTTATGTGTATGCATTCCTTACTCCCAGGTATGGAGCAGGATTCATATCGTATGAGGATCTTCAAAGGAGAAGGGGAAGATGAGGGAGTGATCTTAGTTCCATGTCTTGCTTTGGGGAAGTGGAGTTCTGGTTTTTAATGAGGTACCATGGAGGAGAGGAATCTTGGCTTCTATTATTTGCTTCAGAGGAGAAAGAGGGACTGGAGACAGGAGGATGGGAGAAGGTCAGAAAGACTTTTCTTCTGAGGTCCTTCCAATCTCCTTCAGTTCAAAGTACTTTGGGGTGGCATTTTCTAAGCCCCAACAGTGTCACTCTCAGAAAAATGTACTAAAATGGGAAAGCCATGAGTCGAATATAGTCTATCAATTGTTAGGTTTTTAATTATATGCATTGGTAAAAACTACAAATACAGAAAATAAAAATGTTCTCTGTAGAATGATAGCTGTTAGTATCATAACCATAACCATACAAAACCATTTATTTTCAAATTGTCTCCTTTGGCTTACTTTTTACATGTATAATTAGGAGAATCTGAAAAATTACATTGCTGAACTGCTCATTTTTATGCCAATGTGGCAAAATATTTATCTAAAAAATTATTTCACAATGTCTTGACATTTGTTTCTACAAATGCCCTGATTTTGCAGTTTTTATAGGCAATATCCTAGAGAAGATACCCTGGCATTAATAAAACTTTTCTTTGAGAAAGTATAACATGGTTGGATTTGTACATATATGTTCAGATTATTTATATAGAAATGGGCTTAGGGGCCACTCTGAGCATTGCGATATGTTTACAACAAATATGTACTCATTAAAAATGGAGACTTTCTGGAACCTTAGTGCCTACCTCCAAAGAAGTGATCCTGGCTCCTAGGGGTTACTTGGTGGAGGACATATTGCATGACAGGTGGTCTTTTGCCGATAACCTTCATGGTGGGTTGAGTGGATTGGCCCTGCCCAAAACCAGTGCTGGGAAAATTCATTACTAGAAAAAGGAACAACCCTTTTGCCAGCCAAGGCAACTAGCATTTTTTATCCTTTATCCCCCTCTAGTCATGATGGATAAACACATTAATTCATTGTGTACAAAGGACATGCAACTCAATTATTTACTAGAGGCATAAATTAAGTGCTGAGCATAGTTCAGGCGGCAGGGCATCTTTCTGGAAAGAATAAAGGAAGAGAGAAGAGCCTTGGATGTGTCTAATCCTGCCTGTTCATATTATAGTGAACAAATCAAGTTTAATCCATTTCAGTGTTGGTCTTTAAATTTTCATGTTTTCTCTCTGGTTTTCAGTGGAAGCTGGCATGTGGGCCAGCCACAGTGCTTGTTTGTTTTTATCTGAACAAATGTCTCCATTCCTACCAAAGGGCTTGTGTATTCTTCACCCTTTCTCTTCCAAACGACCTGTCAAAACTCAGAAATGTCATGTTAATGTTTTATGGACAGGCTAGCCCAGCTGCTTAGGAAATGGCAGCACCACTTCAATAATTTACTTTGCATTTCTGCTCTATTTTTCTGGTGTCTGTGAAGTTTCAGCAGTAACAAACCAAACAGCAATAGGACTTGTAGGCAGGGTGTATCTGTCTCTAGAGCTTTGTCCATTTCTGATCCTGTTCCCTACCCCCTTAAATGAAAAAGTCAAACAATTTCCATTTGCTAGTGCTAGTGGGAAATGTCAGTTGATTCTCACATGGTGGCATGGTGGCTGTGTATCAAGTTCATGTGGTCCCTTCCTTCCTTCCTTCCTTCCTTCCTTCCTTCCTTCCTTCCTTCCTTCCTTCCTTCCTTCTTCCCTCCCTCCCTCCCTCCCTCCCTTCCTTCCTTTCTTCCTTCCTGTACTAGGGATTGAATCCAGGGGCATTTTGCCACTGAGCTACATTCATAGCCCTTTTTATTTTTGAAACAGGGTCTCCCTAAGTTGCTGAGGCTAGCCTTGAATCTGCAATCCTCCTGTCTCAACCTCCCAAGTACTGGGATTACAGGCGTGTGCCACCTTGCCCAGCTCCAACTGTCACATTTGTTTTTACCTATTATATTTATTGACCGTACTTCATAATTAGCAATTCTTTTTATATTTACTTGTTTACTGAGGATTACATTTATAAATATCTTGGCTTATTGTGCCAATTAAAATAGCCCAGCTGAGAAGAGAATAAATGCTACTTTTGTACCAGTTTGATGTAATTATATACAATCTGGCACATTGCAGGCTCTTTAAGTTCTTGTCAAGTTGAAAAAAATGTTAGAATAAACAAAATTTTATTTTTTTAAATATGTTTTGTGGTGGAACAAAGAATAATGAAGTAGCCAGGAGGCCTACAATCGAGTTCCAGTTTCCCTGGCCTCTTTTGGAATCATAGTCAAGGAGTTCTGTTTATTTATCTGTGAAGAATTCTAATACTTGTCTCACATCTCAGAGGATTTGAGTGAGGATAAAATGAGATTCTGTACATCATGTTTTGTAAACAGACTTTTTTTTAAACCTAATTTTCTCAGTCTATAAATAACTCTTGAACTCTAACACATTTTGCCTCTATATCAGTCTTTTAAGGCCTTTGTGCAGTGAATCAGCAGAAACACAAGTGGCAGTACCTACCGGAAGCAATACATCCTCATGTCTTCTGGGAATGTCAAGACACCTCCCAAACAAGGGAGTTTAAGTGGGCAAGTGAGTGTGACCCTGTGGCCGAGTGTGGAAGGGGTTGTGTGAAAGGAAACCATTCTGTTGGTTCCCCTCTAATAAATGGGTGTCCTAAACCAAGGCCTGTTCTCCTTTTCTTTTCTTTTTTTTTTTTT
>PVJS01042441.1:0-17513 GCA_004027185.1 Glis glis | reverse complement strand
CCCCCGGCCCTATTTTTTATACTTTATTTTGAAACCGGGTCTCACGAAGTTGCGGAGGGCCTCACTAAGGAGAGAGAGAGAGACAGAGAGAGAGAGACAGAGAGAGACAGAGAGAGCTGAGGCTGGCTGCGAACCCGGATCCTCCGGTCTCTGCCTCCCAAAGTACTGGGATTACAAGCGTGCGCCACCACGCCCGGCTCCCAGTTCTCTTCTAATTCTGTGCAAAGAGAAGGATTATTGTGAGTTAGACAGGGACCAAGTTGCCCCCCCTTCTGACTTATTAAATAGGAGTGGATAGGTTCATTACACTTTTCAGCGAAATCAGTCTTTAAAACTGCAAATCCCTTCCAATCAGCACTCCTGTGGCACTACCTTGCTTTATCTTCTGCATCATAGTCATCACCTTTTAGCAAACAAGGCATTTTATGTAATTGCTGTGTGCTTTGCCTTTCTTCAAAGTGTGCATGATTGATTATGAGGTCAACAGAGTATTGCTTCATTTTTTCCTCATATTTTCCTTTTCTTTTATGGAGGTAGATCTACAGTAGTTCATAGAACATAGAAAATGTGGTATCAATTAACAAGTATTTCTGGGAGAGGGTTTGTGATTAGGCAGAATATAGAGGTAGTTTCCAAAATATTGGGAATATATACACACACATATGTATTCCCAGAACCACATTTTATACATATTATTTATACATTATTCATTAATATACATTAAATTTACAATTTATTTACATAAAAGATATGTCTGTATATAAAAATGCTGGTGATATAAACATGTATATAAGTGCTTTGTGTGTGCCTGAGTTCTCATGTTACACTTGTGTGCTTGGTTTTCATGTTATTACTGTTTAAATTCTTCATTTACATATTTTATGTATTATAATACAATTTTAACATATTGTAATTTGTTCATTTACATATTTTAATATGTGCCATAGTTTTTTAAGAGTAAATATATTGGAGGAATGGATTTAACAGAGAAATAAAATATTAATCTTAAGTCAAATAGACTATTATACTTTATGACTGTGGGGGGTGTGTATTTCTGGACCATCCCAATGTATTGATATGACAATGGGATATGAGGAAAAGCAGAATGGATTTGAAATTTCTGGACTGGCCGGGCATGGTGGTGCACATTTGTAATCCCAGTACTTGGGAGACTGAGACTGGAGGATCCAGGTTCGCAGCCAGCCTCAGCTACTTAGTGATGCCCTCCGCAACTTAGTGAGATCCTGTTTCAAAATAAAGAATAAAAAATAGGGCTGGGGGTGTAGCTCAGAGGTACAATGCCCACGGGTTGGATCCCCAGTACCACAAAAAAAAGATAAAAAAAGAAATTGCTGGACTAGATGACTTCAAGGACATACGAGGCTTGCTTTAATATGCTGCTTATAGCTCTGGAGGGAATGAAGCACGATGACAGGTAAGTCAATAGGAATAATGTCAGTCAGAAGCTCCACCTAATTTGCAGAAGTAACTGTTGTAAGTTATGAGATTACTGTCCCAGTGGCTGCAGATGACAGGTTATCAACAATGGACTGAGATTCTATAGTGTGTTTTTAAGAATAAACAAAATCAATACACGTTCTTGGCTTCCTCACATTTGCTTTACCTTTATTTTTCAAGGAAGATTCATTAAAGCTACAGCATAGGCTTTGTCCCCTCTTGGTTCTTAAAACAGTATAGACTTGAAGCAAAATAATGACTGAAACTAGTTCTCTCTTGACTAAACTGAAATAAAGTCAACAGCTTATTATGCACTATTATGATAGGCTTAAATGTTAATGAGACAGATTTCTTACATTTTTTTTATCCTTTGATTGAATGTGTAGGTCTGAACTCTTTGTCAGCTAGGAGTAAGTTATAGTGTTTGTTAATAATATATAGAAAGAAATTCTGACAGGAAATAGGAAATCTTGGATCAGAGAACAGACTATATATGACTTACACGCATGTGCGGTGAGGTAAAATCACCTGAGAGGATGCCTGGTGGTGATAGTCACGACTTATGTAGGACATGTAAGAAAGGAAGGCAATGTTTTCTATTGAAGTTACAAGATCACATAGAAACTGGCAGGCTTCCATTGTGTAACTTAGCTTCCATTTTGTAACTTTTGTACACATGTCTATATGTTCCACTCCCAGATATACTGATTTCATGTTTCTCCTTTTATAAAATCTGCCCAGGGAAAACCAATCAACCAGATTAGACTGTGAAGTCTAATTCCAGTCAATGCGGGGGACAGCACAGTGGCCTATGCTTTATGGGATAAAAGACTACGTGGACCGCCTGCGTGGTGTGCTGGCTCTGGTTTTACGGTGGCATCCACACCCTTCTGTGCAGAAGTAAATGGTCTTGCCAAGTTACTTTTGTTTTCATGAGTTTTTATTTGCTGCTTCCCTAACATATGTTTCCAACAGATATTTCAGACATCGATCACAAAAATAAACTAGTACACAGAAATTAGTTTTCACAATGGCATAAGGTTAAATCCCTTTAAAATTTATAAATATGTGTGTAATATATATGTTTAATCACATATGCACACATGTAATTATGTAATGTATGTCAAGAATATCATGCTTGGTAATAGATTCCTTGGTGTTTTGATATGTACAGTAATTAAATCACAAATATGTGATTAACTTATAGAAATTTTATAGAAATTGATTAATTCCTCATATAAACCAAGAATGATTGCATATTTTATAAAAGGAAAGGAAAATAGAGGTAGGTAAAAGGTATATATACAAAATTAAACAGCATTGTTTAATTATTATTAACAATAACTCAAGATGAATTCACTTAGCAAATATTAAGTGTTATTTATTTAAAAACAAATATTCTTTATTTCAGCATTTAAGAACAAATTTTTAAATTCAGAATCTATTAGTTTATCAATTTAATCACTATCAGTTAAATATGATGGCCAAAAAATACATGGAAAAATGTTCAAAATCAGTAGCAGTCAGGGAAATGCAAATCAAAATTACAATTGGATTCCATCTAGCTCCAATTATAATGACAATCATCAATGCCAACTATAATAAAGAATGGTGACAATGTGGGGAAATAGAAACTCTTATACACTGTGGGTGGGATTCTAAATTAGTACAACCACTATGGAGATCAGTATGGATATTCCTCAAAAGACTAGGAAAGCAAAAACCTTATGACACAGCCGTATCACTCCTTGGTATTTTTCTAAAATAATCAAAGGTAGAATATTATAGTGATACATTTATACCCATGTTCATAGCAGCACAATTCACAATCACCAAATTATGGAACCAACCTAAGTGTCCATCAACAGAGAAATAGTTAAAGAAAATGTGGCATATACACACAATTGAATTTTACTCAGCTATAAAGAACAAAACTGTGTAATTTGCAGGAAAATGGTTAGAACTAGAAAATACTATGCTACGTGAGATCAACCAGTCTTAGAAAGTTAAGGTTCATATATTTTCTTTCATATGTGGAAGCTAGAGAGAAAATAGGAAACCAAAAGCACTTCAGAAAATGAGGAGAGAGATCAACATAATTGTTTAAGGAGATTAGGGTAGAGAAGTGGGGAGGGGAAAAAGGAGGCTAGAAGAAGGAAACAGTTCAAATAATGTTATGTGTTTGTATGAAGTTATCACTTCAAAATATCACTAACATGTAAGAGGAGGGAGGAGTGGGGATGGGGTGCGATGTGGAGAGTACTACACGAAGTGATATATGCATGATTATATCACTTTGAATCTCACTATGATGTATAATTATAATGCACTAAAAATGAAAATACATATAAGTTTGATCAATCCAAGTATTATTATTATATAATTTAGAAATATTAAGAAAAATAGAAATATTCTATCAATAGTTGTCTAAATATAGATATTAATGTTGATTTGGGATATTATATATGTAGGCATACACATGTGTAAATATTATAGGTAAATATTAAAATTAGAAGACAATCATTAGAAATGTAGATATGAATATATAGACACATAAATCAGTAATTAAAATAATGTGTTTTCATAAGCTTATATGTAAAAAATCAATGTTGAAGAAGAGATTATCATGTGTTTAGCATATGTATGGGCCCTAATACATAACAAATGAATTAGATTTCAATTAATTGTTTGGTGCAGAATCTTATGTGGAAACATTAAATTCTCTTTTATCATCGGCAGCATCATTATGTTTTTGTTTGTGAATTATAGTCAACTTTGTGAGTAAGTGTTTTATTATAACTTTTTGTATGTATTATGTTCCAAGTAGGCAAGTAGAAAAGTGTGTTTTAGGTTCACATTATATTGTGAAAATGAGAGGTGTTTCAGCCAACATTCTACTGCTATAATCCAAAATGACTGACCACACAACTTTGAGGAAGGAAGATTTATTTGCTCACAGTTTTCTGGAGATTCTGGATTCAGTCCATGTGAGGCCAGGGTCTGAAGCTCAGGGCATGGTGGCAGGAAGCAGAGAGAGGGAGAGCACAAGGCTCCATTCTCACATCCTGGAGGCTGGAAGCAGAGAGAGAGAGAACAAGCAAGACACAAGCACAATCCCTAAGGGACCCACCTTCTCCAGCCACATCCCACCTGCCTAGGTTACTGCCCATATAAATCCATTACAATGAATTTATCTACTGATGAGATAATAACCCTCATAACTCAATTATATCAAGTCCAAACACTAATATATAAGCTCTTCAGTGGACATTCTACATCTAACTACAGCAAGAATCTTCAACTTTTCACCTAAGATGAGTTTCTTGAGAAATAAATTCAAACCATTTTTAAAATGTGAGAACAAAGCTGTTAAAAAATTGAGGGTGATGTAATGCAAGCTTATCATAGAGTGAGTACTGAATGCTTTTTTAGAGGCATTTCTGAAGTTTTTATTATAGTCTTCATTAAACAGTTTAATGGATCAGGGGGGAAAAGACCGTCTGGTTCAGAATTACCAATTGCCATTCAATCTTTGTTTCCACTATGGCTTCTGCACTCATGGAACTCACGGAACATTAAAATATCACAATATTTCTTGTTGACTGGCAAGATGACGGCTCTGAGGCTAGTTGTACAGCCACTAAGAATCTAATTAGCATTATTACAGAGGATTGTATATGATAATTAACAATTAAACTTAAACTTTTAAAATATAAGATGGTTTACCCTAGAGGGGACTCTGAATATATTATTGCTGAAGGAAGAACTTAATGAAATTTTTTGTATATATCAGTTACATAATTGTGATTTTTTTGCTCAAGCCATTATTATTTAAATTTGCCATGCATACCTATAACTTTGAATACACATTTCTATGTAATTAGATACTGAATGTTTGTATTTAATCAACATTATATTTTGAGTATTTTTAAAATTTTAAAATTAGATAATGATATCTTTTATCACATATTTAAATATACAATTTAATAAAGTAAATGCATGTAAAGATCTGAATTATTTATTCATAACCATGTCCCAGTAGATTTTTGAGACATTTGGGAACAGATGCTCTGAGAAACATAACCTTTTTATTATGTTCAAAGTCTGGATATAAACTTCATCATTTTCAGAAAACAATCTGAACTTTACTTAATCACTTTTTTTTGGAACTTAGAATTGTATATGATATTTTTCTTTTTCCTGTGTGTGTGTGTAAGTGTGTGTGTGTGTGTATGTGTGTGTGTGTGTGTGTGTGTGTGTGTGTACAGTAATTTCAGGGAAATTATATCCTTTTCTAATAAGTAATGTAAAAATCTCTGTGGTCTTAACAATGATATGGGTTGGAAATACTATTTCATAGCTAACAATTTAATTTACTTTTTCATTATTAGTAATTTTAACATTTAAAATGTAGTATGTTTGTTCCCTAAAAAAAAGCAACCAGTGTTCAACATGTTAGACTCATAATAATATGGTTTTGAAAGTTTGAATTTTATGCATATTCATTATGTTTGGTTAATTTCCTGAATGTCAGATAAGAAACCTAGGAGACTCTCTCTGAAGTTGGATCAATGTTATGCTATTCATACCTGCCCAAGGTATTTTGCCATTAGATATATGGTTCTTAGATATTGAGTCCTCCTGGTTTATTTTTGGTATTTCTGAAATGTTAATTTTAGAGAAAAAGACCTATGTTTTGGTTAAGCCTTAAAAATGTGTTTTAGCATGGATATAGAATTATTTGATTTTTAAAAATGAGCTTATCATATTTTAATTTTGACAGGCTTTCAAATGAACCTAATAGTTTTGGTCTCTCAGTATTCATGTACTGTGTGTCCTTATATAATGAACAAAGTACTGAAGACATACTACAAAAGGCATTACCATATCTAACTTGGTTTCTTGAATCACTAGTTCTAGAGAAAGTCCTCCATCATATTATTAAAACAAAGAGAGACAAAGTTAAGAATCCTAAGGGAGAGATACAAATTTAGTGGAAATGATATCCCTAGCTAACAGTTAACATCAAATGCCAATAATTTGCCAACAATTTGAGTGAATCCCCTGGTATCCATTGGAGCCTGTAAGGATTGTAATCCCAGCTGTCCTCTAACCGCCAAGCTAGAAGACACTCCAAGCAATTATTGCCCAGTTGCACCCTTCCTAAGTTCCTAACCAAAAGCAGCTTTGACATGTAATAGGTACTACTTTTTTCAGAAATTATTAAATTGGGATGATTGTTTGTAGTCATTAATTAGTAGAAATAATAATCAGTTTCATTAAAGAATCAATTCTTATTTGAACATTTTAGTTATATAGAAAATTTGAGTAGGCAGAGTAGATACTTATTTTCTTTATATTATTATACATTTTCACTAAATATTTTCATTTGAGATCATTTCAGATATACATTCAGTGGTAAAAAAAATAATACAAAACTCATGAATCTTTTATAGTTTTCTCTAGTGGTTATATCTTTAAAAACTAATAAAATATAGCAAATATATGGACATTAATATAGTTAAGGAAAATAACACTGCAAGGATCATTTCAAACATTATAAGGATCTCTAATATTAGGCTGTAATAACTCTACTTGGTCAATAAGAACCAAGTGGAAATGTTAGAACTAAAAATAAAATACTTAAAAACCAAAATGGTGGTGGCAAATTAAAAGTAAAAGATAGAACAATAGAAATAATAAAATCTGCAAAAGAAAGAAAATACACCGACACTCCTTAGCTTAGAATGGGGGCCAGTGTAAATTGAAAATATCGTTAAGTTGAAATACACTTAATACAACCCATTGAACATCACAGCTACATCAAACTTAAATGTGTTCAGAACACTTACATTAAATTACAGTTGGTCAAAATCATCTAATACAAAGCCTATTTCATGAAGAAAAGCTGACAATCTCTTGTGATTTTTTTGGAACATGATGGGATGTAAAAAGATAAAACACAATATCTAAACTTGCTGAGAGTATAGGGCACTGTCCAGTGTAGATTGTTTTCCATCATCATTACATGGCAGGCTGGAAGGAGTGGCCCACTGTCCCAGCTGGGAATCATCAGAGAGTATGCTATTACCTATCACTAGCCCAGGAAAGATCAACATTCAAAATTTAAAGTATCATTTCTACTGAATGTGTACTGCTTTTGTACCATTGCAAAGTTGGAAAATTGTTAAGTTTAATCATCTTAAGTTGGGGACTATCTGTTCTGGGAAAAAAAAAATATGTGCAATGCCCTAGGGAATTGTTGTTCTATAACCAAAGATGGAATTGCCTGTGTCATTGGCTTTTTGAGGATGAAACAGACTGAGGATGGTGCTAAAATATTTTAGTACTTAAAGAAAAATTGCTGAATCGCCTGCCTGTCCCACCCCCAATGTCAGCAAATGCCATAAGCCCCCAGAGAGACAAAGCTGACCAAACACCAAATAGGGTAAACGGACAGAAATTCACACATCATTTACACCATAATCTGAAAACTAGTCATGAAGGATATGTCTTAAAAACATGGAGAAATAAATGAAGCACTAACTATGGGAGAAAGGCAATTTGAATAAGAATGGACTTCTCATCAGACACCAAGAGTCCCAACAGGACAGCAGTGTTCCAAGGCTGATACAAAAATAGTAGTCAACTAAGAATTTTTTTTTTTTTTTTTGGTGCTGGGGATTGAACCCAGGGACATTCTACCTCTGAGCTACACCCTATTTTTGAGTTGCTGAGGCTGTATAGCCTCCCAAGTAATGGGATTGAAATGCCAAGTTCGTGATCTCACCAAAGACTACCAGGGAGCCGATTCCGATGCAAAACACATGAGGGTCTTTTATTCAAGCTCAAGCTTGGGCTCCTACCGTGCACCAACGCAGTGGTCACAGCCCCAAAGGAGGCAGCTCACCCCACCTTTACATTGATAGGTTAGTTTAAAACATAAGCTTGTTGGCGTTCCCTGGTTGGTTTAATTTTCACGCCTTAGGTAGGGGTCATCATTAGGGGAGCCTTAACCTTATATGGTGACCTTTTAGTTGATTGGTTGGGCCCACACTACCTTTCCCAGGAATGTCCAGGACGGGTGGGGCTTGCTGACTCCGGTCAGAGTAGCCTTGCCCAGATCAAATTATTTGGAGTTCTAAACCCAGGTGTGCTTGACACTGATTGGCTGTTTCTAGGGGTTGCTAGGGACAAGATCAGATTAGCATACTTAATGGTTTCTACAGGGTATGGGGCAATCAGGCTATAGGAACTTAACTTCTAGAAAACAGATACTTAGGCCTATCCTACTTAAAGTTTTAACTAAAGCCTGTCATGTCTTCACTTTGGTTCTTCAGGATTATAAGCATGCACCACCATGCCTGGCTCAACTAAGAATTTTATACTCACTGAAAATTGTCTTCAGGAATGGAAAGGAGAATCTACATTTGTTGATGAAGATAAGCCAAAAAATGTGTCAAACAACAGACCTAATTCAAAATAATGACTAAGAAAAACTGTATAAAAATAGAAAAAATGACAAGGGATGCTAGGGTACCAGAAAAGGAAGAACAGTCTAAAAGTAAAAATATGGCTAAATACAATGCATTTTTGACTGGTGAATATTGCCAATTATGTTTGAGGATTGGAACAAATATTTTAACATTGTTTGATTTAGATCTAAACACCTAGAGAGGAAATTTGTAAGGCAATTATATTATAAATGGGGGAAGTTAAAGGGACATGAAGCAAGGTAAAGTTTCTAATCTTCCCTTAAACAGATAAAATGCCAATGCCAGTAGACAGTGGTAAATTATGCATATATAATATAATACACAAAGTCACCACTATAAACTATTCAGGAATACAAAAATCACTATAGGAATATGAAAATCAAATTTAAAAAATATTCAAATGCCCCACATTAATGTAGCAAAAAATGAAAACCAGAGAGATTATAAAAGAAAAAAATGAGATGGAAAATTTAGCTATAAGCTATTTACAATTATTTTAAATATACATGCTTTTAAATCATTAATTAAAATAAAGTTTTATAGGATAGATTAGAAAACATGATATAACTATATTCTATCTATAATAAATTAACTTTATAACAACAGGGATAGGTTGAAAGTAAAAGGATAGAAAAAGATATATACGTATTAATCAAACAAAGCACAGTTATGTAAATGTTATAAATATATGTTAGTTCAAAAGAATGTAAGATGCAGTAGGCATTTTTCATTACTCCATAAGGTTTCTCTGACATCAGTCCCAGCTCCACTGAACCCTTCTGTAAAATCCAGATTCAGCCAAGAGCTTTTACAACTTATCTAATATCTTCCTCAGGACCTTCACTGAAACCACAGGAATATACTCAGCTAGAAATGTTGACCAAAAATAAAAGGATTAACATCAAAGGAGGGCAGGACACATCCATAAACAGAAGTATGGAAGCAAGTAGATGAATTATTTAGCTACTCTTCTTCAAAATTAGGGTTGGCGAAAATCCACAAAGGAGCTGCTACTAACATTGCAACAACCATAAAAAAAGGCTGAAGAAGAGTTTCTCTTTACCTACCTCTTCCTTTCGGCAATACACTCTTTATTGGTGGAATCATGACCTCTATAAAGTACCAGCACCCGATTCTAGTCTCTGTCTCTGCTTGCAGGGAAACACAAAGTATAACATAACAATATTCTTAGAGCCACTTAGCTAGATATACAGTTGATATTTGGCTACTTATAAGTTCTTAATATTTTAATTAAGAATAAATAGTTTTCTTGGTTATTAACTATTGCAAATGATTCTTCTTGCAATAACAGGTACACATTTTGTCAATCTACTTATAGTATTTCAAAATATCAAGTAAAAGGAGCTTCTTTTGTCTCCAGATAAATCTGAGATTTGAATTTGTATTTCAGGGGAAAATGAAGATATTGATAATCTTAATGACATACCATGGACATCTATAAACATTTATATTGAGTACATAGCATGACAACTATACGGGCATATCATAATTAATCACAGCCTGTATTAGGGTGTCATATATCATATTTCAGTATTCAGTTTTCCAAGACTGCAGATATAGCTAAATCCACAGCAGAATTTGACCACTATGACCTTATCTGACTTCAACCTATTCTTGATTTATGTGAACACTATGTTAATATTTTGATGTAAAATTCAGCGAAGTTGTCAGAACATATTAATTTAAAGTTGTTAGACAGTTTGCATTCATTCTTATGCAATTGCCATTTTTATGTGTTATATTAAAATACTCATTTTTAAATACACATTTGATTTTTTTCTTTAAATTGAAGGAAAAAAAGTTATGTTTGGTGGTTAGAGTATAGTATATGCCAAGTGATATGGCATATGATGTGTTCTTCAAACTTTTACTTGGGCTTACAAGGAAAATCTTTCAAAACCACCCTAGAAATGGAGAAAACTAAAGATAAAATCCCAACTTTGTCTTGTTCTGATGTGGCTGTTACCACAAAGGACAAAGTGAATCAGTAAGTTAGCCCAAGAAGTTCTGCAGCCTCAATTTATCTCTCCTTTACATCCCTAAGGTTACAAGATAATGGATGTATTGGTTCAGGGTAAATGTGTTTTTTATTGCTTTTGCAGGATAGTAAGCATTTTTGTTTCAATGATTTTCTGTCATTATGTGAGAGTGATAGAGTCTGTGACTCATAAAATGGTGTAGATAAAAGGTTTTCTTGATACATTAAGTACCTTAGCAAACCCAATGTTCAGTTTCTTCACATGAGAATAAGGTTTAGTGGTACCTACAGAAAACTGATCACCATCAAATTTGATTTGATTCCATGAAGAATGGTAGCATAGAATTATCTTTCTCCTAAACACCCAGGCTTGTTTCAGTTTGGAGGAAAAAATAGATACATCTTCCAAAGAGATTAAGTAGTTCATTTTTAATAACTACAACATAGTAATATTATAGAAAACTAAGATTCAACTTTAATGTATTGCTTAAGTGTAATGTCATAACCTTAGTTATACAGCTTTCTAAAATATTACTAAGCTACTTCTTAGATAGTTCATGTGATTCTGTATTAGAAGTGCAAAATACTTTTGTTTTCCAAATTATCATGATAATATCAATTCATTTTGCTTCAACATCAGTATGAACTTTATGAATATAAATGCTAATGATAATCCTTCCTTTCTTGAATCACAACTCTAGACTTATAAAGATCTAGCTAGCTAGCTATATCAATAGATCCTGCAAACTATTAAACTAGTTATGTATTATTGGAGATGCTAAATAGTATAGGATATAATTATAGTTATCACTTCATTTGTAGACAGTTATTGATAGACATTGTTTTTAATTGTCAGCTAAAATATATTGCAATCGATATACATATGCTCAGACATGCATTATAACATACAGGTTCCTTTCTTCATATACTAAGAAGAGGATGCTTACGAGAAGCTGGAATCTCAGAGAAGGGACCAATGACATTGATGACAGAACAACTGAGACTGTCACTGTTGGCAGTGCAGTGGAGATGCCTTACCTCTGAGCCTTGCTTGGGTGCTGCACAACAGGAAGTGGGACAAGGCTCCCTGATACTGAGATCAAGGAAGAGGCTTCTCATTCCAGGTCCTGAAGCTGAGGCTGATGCCACAATCCACATCTGTCCTCTGCTGATGGATGGGTGATTTTAAGAAAGACAGAAGTAGGAATTGCTTGGCACTTCCCCTTTGCTGTCTAGTCTTCTTTTAGGCATCCCTATTAACAGAACCTTACCAAAATCCAGCTGACAATAAAAACTGATATTATTTTTAAGGCACCTTCTCCCTTAATACATAGTGCACGTCACTTACTATAGTCTCTATAATAATGCAGATTGTAAAGTATTTTGAATAGTTAGAACGTTTTGATCTTGAAATAGAATATGATTAGGCTTTTTAAATTTAACGATCTAATGGACTAGAACTCAAATCTGTCAATTATATTGATATTAGATTAGTCTGAATTTCAAATATTTAGAAAATTTTCTTGCATACTGACCATTATAACTGTTATAGATTTATTGCATGAACTAGAAAGATCTATAAAATGCAATTAATATGTAGCACATTATTTCAATATTTGATTTTCAGAGTTAGGAGATCTGTGACTTCTGCTTCAACTGCACTGACAAATTTGTCACCATGTTACATTCTACATTTTAGCTTTATGGGAAAAATGTTCACTTTGTCTATTTTATGTGAATTTTAGCTATGTTTTGACTGAAATAATACAACTTTCAGTAACTATGCCTGTAATCTCTTCTAATAGGTAATTGTATATTGATTATTTTTATATAATAGCTCTGAGCTCTAATTCACATATAATTCACTCATTAACAGTTCCACAATCATCACCACAAGTACTTTTAGAACATAATCATTAGCACCCCCTCCAAAAAGAAAAATTAAAAAAACCCTCATACACACTAGAAGTCACTTCCCACTTCCTGTTAATTTTCCCACCCTTGGTCCTAGCTATATACTCAACTTTGGTTCTATAAATTTGCCTATTCTAGACATTTCATATGTAATTGAAATAAAATTATTTAAATAATTTAAGTAATTTGTCTTCTTGTCTTTTCTTATTCTTTTCAGCTAAAGAATTGTCATTGCCCCCCCATCTTTCCATACAACTTTTGATTTCATTGATTTTTTCTTTCTTTTATTTCTGCTATAATGTTTATTATTTTTCCCTCTACTTACATTGATTTTTCTTTTTGTCTGCTTTTTGTCCTCCTCCTTCTCCTCCATTTTTTCTTACTGATCTTCCTCTTCCTCTTTCTCCTTCGCCAACATGGACATTTAAAGCTAGAACTTTTTATCTGACCACTAAGTTTTGTTGTAGTGCTTTTTTATTTTCATTTGCCTCAAAGTATTTCTAAGTTTTTTCTTTTTTTGATTCCTTTTGACTCTGGTTTTTAGGGAGTCTTGTGTATGTTTGCCTTAATTTACTCTTATTTGTAAATTTATGAAACTTCTTCCCATTATGGAATTCTGATATCATTTATTTTGTGTGTCATTGGAGGTAATACATTTTTAGGATTCCAATACTTTTAAATACACTGAAGCTTATTTTATGTCTTTTTTTTTTGCGGTACCGGGGATTGAACCCAGGGGCGTTCTACCTCCGCGCTACACCCCCGGTCCAATTTTTTATACTTTATTTTGAAACCGAGTCTCACGAAGTTGTGGAGGGCCTCACTAAGTAGAGAGAGAGAGAGAGAGAGAGACAGGGAGAGAGAGTGAGAGAGCTGAGGCTGGCTGCGAACCCGGATCCTCCAGTCTCTGTCTCCCAAAGTGTACTGGGATTACAAGCGTGCGCCACCAAGCCTGGCTTTATGTCTTAACAAATGGATTATTAGGAGAAATGTTTCATGCTAAACAGAGAATTTGTGCTGTTGTGCAGTAGAATATTCTAGATATGCCTGTTAGGGCTGATTAGGTTTTAATGCTATTCTAATCATGTTTTCCCTTGGTCTTCTGGCAATCTATTCTACACATTATTTAATGGGAAGTATTGAAGTTGCCAAACATTACTTTTGAAATACCTATTTCTCACTTCAGTGCTTTTATTTTTTCTACCCTGTATTTTTTGCTTTCTTGTTAGACACATGTATGTATATAATTGCTATATCTTTATTATGGATATATATTTTATTCTTTTAATGGGGTTCTTTGTCTATAGTATTTTTTGTTTATTTTAAATCTATTTTTCCTAATATCAGTATAGGTTTTCCTATTTATTTTGGTTCTTGTTTATATAACTTTCCCATCCATTTACTTTCAACCCATTTGTTTCTTTGGTATTAAAGTGTGTCTCCAATAGACAACATATAGTTGGCATATGTTTTTCTTTCTTTCTGTCTTTGTTTAGTTCTTACTGAACTATATCTTTAATTTTTTCATTTGTATTTTAATCCATTAATATGAAATGTTATTGATATATTTGGATTTATGTCTGCCAATTTGCTTTTTATTTTGTATATGTCTTGTGGCTTTCCTTCTATCTTATTTTCAGTATGTTTTTTAGCATTAGTGAATATTTTCTAGTTTAAAATTTACCCCTTAAGCTGGGCATGGTGGCACACGCTTGTAATCCCAGTACTTGGGAGGCTGAGACTGGAGGATCAGGATTCGCAGCCAGCCTCAACTACTTAGCGAGGCCCTCTGCAACTTCGTGAGACCCTGTTTCAAAATAAAGGATAAAAAATAGGGCAGGGGGTGTAGCTCGGAGGTAGAATGCCCCTGGGTTCAATCCCCAGTACTACAAAAAAAAAATTTACCCCTTAATGATATCATATTCAAAATGTTCCCAAATTATTTGGTTAAATGGTTGTCCTAGCTCTTAACTATCTCTCTTATCAAAGTGTACTTTAGACGTACACTAATTTAATTCCAGTAGATATATAAGTATTACTCCTACATTGCTATGCTAAATTTTTCTCTTTTTGGGCTCTTTAAAAAAATAAATATATATATTTATTTAAGTACATAGAAAATAAATAAATATATATTTATTTATTTAAGTACATCAAAGCTTATCTTATATCTTAGCAAATGGTTATTAGGATAAATGTTTCATGTGTTCCAGAGAATTAATATATATATATATTCATATATATTAGTAGAAAGACATATATGTATATATTAGAATTTGTTATATTAACCTTCTTCTGTACCATTTCTGCTTTCTTATTTTTTATTATGGATTTGATACTATCTAGTGTAACTTTTTACTCCATTTTAGCTGTTTCCTTTGTACCATTAATATCAAATATGCCTCATTTTAATTCATATGATATCAATAAACAGTTATATTGATATTGTTTTTAAAACTGCTTTATAAGTCATTAAGAATGAACAAAAATGCATTTTTGCTACATTTTCTATTGCTCTATGCTTGTGTGTGTGTGTGTGTGTGTGTGTGTATGTGTGCATACATACAAAAATGCTATGGGTAGTCATTTGTTTTCAGTTACTTGGAGGATCTTCCCTTCCTTTCATATTTTTGCAAAGTTGATCCTCTAGGAAGAAATTTTTCAATAATTGTTTATCTGAAAATCTCATTTTTTTAACTTTCATTTCTGAAAGACATTTTGCCGAATACAAGGTTCTTGGTTGACAAGATTTATTTAATTTATTCCTTTTTAGCACTTTGGATGTGTCATCCCACTGTCTTTAGGCCTTCCTTGTTTTGATGAGAAGTCAATAATTCATCTTATCAGTGTTCCATTCTATGTAAGAAGTTAATATTTCTATTGTTGCCTTAGGATTTTCTCTTTGTCTTAGTCTTTTGTTTTTGCCTTTGGTCACTTTAATGAAATCTGACTGTGAATCTCTTTCTATTGTCTGATCTGTTGTTAGAAAAATTTAATGGAAGATTATATTAATGTATTGATCAGTTTGGGGAAGTTTGCAGCAATTTATCAAATATTATTTTTTTACCTTTCTCTCCTTTCCTCCAGATAGTAACATCAGTAATATATTGGTGTGATGAATAAAAACCCTCATTTTTCTGAGAATCTTGTTATTTTCCTTCATTCTTTTGCCTCTGTTACTCAGATTGTATAGTCTCTATCATCACGTTCAATGACTTTTCCACTTTTTTTTTTGCGGTACCTGGGATTGAATGCAGGGGCATTCTACCTCTGCGCTACGCCCCCGGCCCTATTTTTTATACTTTTATTTTTAGAACGGGTCTCACGAAGTTGCAGAGGGCCACACTAAGTAGAGAGAAAGAGAGAGAGACAGGGAGAGAGAGAGAGAGAGAGAGGGAGAGAGAGAGAGAGTGTGCGCACGCGCGCTTGTGCACGAGCTGAGGCTGGCTGCGAACCCGGATCCTCCGGTCTCCGCCTCCCAAAGTACTGGGATTACAAGCGTGCGCCACCACGCCCGGTTCCACTTATTTAAATCTACTTTTACACCCCAATACAAATCCAGAATTTTCATTTTTCAAAGTGAATTTCTTTTTATTAATACTTAGCATCTTTTAATTTTTTGTGTGGCAGTGGGGATTGAACCCAAGAGCATTCCACCTCCAAGCAACACCACCAGTACAATTTTATTTTTGTTTTGAAACAGGGTCTTGCTAGGTTGGTGAGAGACTTTCTATGTTACTGAGGCTATCTTCAAATTTGTGATTATTCTGTCTCAGCCTCCCAAGTACTGGAATTACGCCACCATGCCTGGCAGCATCCTTTAATTCTTTGTGTGTAGTTTTATTAGTTTTTAAAGCATATTTATAATAACTGCTTGATCAGTCTTCTCAGGGGTAATTTCTATCACCTGCTTATTTCTGAAGTGTGTTTACTTTCCTCTTTGCTTGTATTATTTTAGCTATTGTAGCAAATAAGAAGTTATATAATATATTGCATCAACTCTAGAATTTGATATCTCCTCTCTTCAGGAATTATTGTTGTGGTTTTCTCTGTTATTTATAGCCTCTGATCTTCTAAACTTATCTTTTTTGGCTTTGAATCTCCATCCTATTAGTGAGCTGAATTAGTGAAATCGGGGCCACAATATTTTTGGCTTGTCACACTTGAGGTAAAAACTGAGACCTAAAAGTGGGAACTAGGTAGATAAAGGGAGCCACTACTCACATGTGCTTGGATTCGGCTTCTGAAACATGAAGCTGGGTGTTCTGAAAAATGATAGTGGTTTTCCCCCCTTCTCACTGGGATACTGGACCCCTTGACTGGGAGGTGGGGACAGGTGAGAGAGGTCATGATTTCTTAGCCATACCAGCCCACGTGAAGTTTCAATTTTGCTCTTCTAGGCATAAGGGCTAGGTTGCAGCCCAAATGCCATTGACTCTCACCGTTCTTACCAAGAATTTTTATATTTGCTTTGAATAAATGTGTCTTCATTTGCTGTGTATTCTTTTTTTTTTTTTTTGCGGTACTGGGGACTGAACCCAGGGCCACCCCTATTTTTTATCCTTTATTTTGAAACCAGGTCTCACAAAGTTGCAGAGGGCCTCACTAAGTAGCTGAGGCTGGCCACAAACCCGGATCCTCCGGTC
>PVJS01042440.1:0-17515 GCA_004027185.1 Glis glis | reverse complement strand
GCGGAGGTAGAATGCCCCTGGGTTCAATCCCCGGTACTGCAAAAAAAAAAAAAAAAGAAATTGAGGTTATTAGAATTTTAATATAAGCAAAAAAAAGAATAAGCAATTACTCATTTATAATTAGGAAAACAAATACCATTTCACCTTTCTCTGTGTATGAATTCATTGGATGCTTTCTATGTCTCAAACTTTGTGCTTTGCTGGTATTCTGAGCTACGAGTTTTAGAATTAAGAAGTCCATAAGAGTGACTCTAAGGTTCACAGGAAGTTTACAAGACAGGAGAACATATATTCTTTGTTTGGGATGATTTTGTGTTTAAAGAATATACATTGTCCTATATGAGTTCGAAATTGCGGAAAGCAAAATTAATGAAAAGGAGCGCATTTTCAAATGAACTTAAACAAAAATGCTTAAGATATGTAAAAGCTTAAAAAGCGGCTTGATAGACAGTTATGTTAACAGTTGCAGAGGGAATAAAGCCTTTCATCTATACTTGAAATGCAAATATGATTAACAGAACTTTTGAGTGAACACATCATTAGGCAAATTGATCATTAATTAACCAGCATTAAGCAAATTTGTTTTAGGTAGACTGGCTTTCTTCCAATTCTTAGACCACTTCTGTATTGGTCTACAACCAATATAGATATGTTATTAGAGCTTAAGTTCAAAAGCAGCACATAAAAAGCTTGGTAAGCATTGAGCCTTTTCCTACATCGAAACAAAGAAGGCTGGGTAATAGTCACCAAATTGTCAAATCAAGTAAATGACTTAGGTTATACTTTTACAGACTTATCTGAATAATCCATTTCTTTGAAAATTGAAATATGCCACATGGGGTAGTTTTAAATAATGTTTACAATCAATGGTACCAAGCCAAAATATTTTTTCAATATAATAGTGCCTTTTTTCATTTAAATGTCATCATAATCTAGAATCTCAGAAAAACAGGTGTGTGTGTGTGTGTGTGTGTGTGTGTGTGTGTGTGTGAGAGAGAGAGAGAGAGAGAGAGAGAGAGAGAGAGAAATACTGAGTCCTGAAATTCTCCAGGTTTCTTATTCTTCCCTTCAGGATTCATGTAGATAATGAAAAAGTTATATCCCTAGGTCATCCTGTCTTTGTTCTCTATTGGATAACCACCCTGAGTTAATTACTTTAATATAAATATTTATATTGTCTATTTTTAACATTTCACTAAAAAAATGGATAATTCAATAATGAGTAAGACACAGATCCTTCCAAATAGGAATATTACACAACCTAATATAATGTAGTGATAAGAAGCATGAAAAAGTTTGCTAAGAACCTGAAACACACCTCCCACAAATAGGGGTCATTCCACCACTATTTCTGGAAGATACACTATATATTTCATCTGTCTACCTTAATATCAATTTCTTAAATAAAATGCTTAAATAGTGCCACTAAGTTCATAAATATCTAAGGATATCCAAAGTTATTTAAACTAATAATTTTATAAAGCCAGCAGAAATGATGCATAGAAAATATCACAATATGGACTAAGAATTATGTTTTGTCAACTTGGTTAAAACTATATATTTGGGAATCTACACATATCTTTTAAATTTCCTCTCTGAGTATCACTAGAAGTTGATAAGGAAGAGATTTCTATGCTGTTCAGTTCCTTTTGGTTGCTCTGCTTTTAATTTTCTGATCTAGAGACCTTTGTTTGGATGACCTGAGACTGCAAAGGAAATTCCCAAGGAGTAAACAAAGAAAAAAGGGCCTATGTTTTTTCTTTATTGTTCATGTGTTGCTCAAAAAACCAGTTCTTTGCATCATTGCTTTTGGTTCTTCAAAGTCATATAACATTAAAATATAAAATAATACAAATCTAAAGGAACAAAACTTCTGATCCACAGACTGACTAAATCCAAAAGTGCAGCTAGTTAAACCCATAAGGCAACATGAAGGGTTTAATCTGCCTTTCCTGTAGGATACAAAAGGAAGGGAGCTCCTTAACAAAGGATTTGAAGCAATTAAAAAGAAAAGATTGGTTTTCACACTCAGCTCAATGTTTTCAAGCTGTCTTTTGGAGGATCAAGATTGTGCTATGGTATAACAAGGTAACTCAATGGTATCTGCTACTACAGGATGTCATGAAAATTAGCCAACGGCCTTCTTTCCTCCTTGTCCACAAACTAATCACCAGTTTTACTTGGGGAATTTGACACTAAAAGCTAAAAAATGAAAGTGTCCTTTTTGACAGAATTTCCTTTGAATAGAAACCATTTATCAGTAGAAAAAATGTATAGGAAAAAGTATGACAAGTAAAGGATAAAGAAATAAGAGAGAAAAGTATCACATGCATTGTATCCATGTGATTAAAAATCAGTAAAAATATAAGCTGAACTGCAAGATGCTTTTTTAATTTCTGAAATGGCTGTACCTATTACAGTACTTTCTATACTATTTGGGACTCAGCAGATAGCTGTTGAATGAAAGAATAAATTAATTTTAAACAGATTCTATACTATATTTACTATATATATAAGAGGTCTTATAATGATTAAAAAGCAAATATAACACTAAAATGGTCAGACAAAGCCTGTGTTCTCAAGAAGCCTAAATTTGTCAGTGAAGACAATAATCCAAGTAATTACCAAAATGTAGAATAAGAGAATTAATGAAATTTACTGTGACTAGAAATAGCAGGCACAGTATTGTTTTTGCTAAAACCTAATGGATGAGTTAGACATTGGCAACTGTAGAGAGAAAGTGTGCATAGTAAAGAGTACATATAAAGGCTTGGATGGGAGAAAGGACTTAATAAATCTGAGAAACTGAGAATCTAATACAAATGGGATATGGGGATGGGTGTGTCAAAATAAAAGACCAAAGAAATAGTGAGGAATAAATAGTAAAAGAATGTTATTAGACAATATCAGTGGTTTGGCTTTTATTCCAAGAGCAATAAAAAACCAAAAAAGAGTTTTTAAACAGATGAGTGACAAAACTATTCTGGCATTTTAGTAAGATTATTCTGACCTCAATGTCAAGATTAAATTAGGGACGAAAACCCCAATACAGAGCTTAACCTATGCTTAGTCCCCAAATATGTCTTGTCTTAATATCATTGAGGTTGTCATCTACCATGGATATAACATTTACAGAAATCAGTAAAAGCTCTGATAAAATCTGCAACCGCAACAGTAATAAAATCTAAGTTAAATATTACTAAAATATTTATTCCACACTTAAAGCAAAAAAAAAGAAAAAGAAAGGAGAATGAGAATAAGATGAAAAGCAAGAGAGAAAGAGATGACAAACTTTATCATATCCAAGTACCTTAGCCACACACATAAACTAAAATTTAAAGAGCTAAAGATAAGATAATAAGTATAAATCAAGTTTATATATTTTACAAGTAACATTATTCATAATAATATTCAGCCACAAAGCTATTGCCAATGCATGGACACGCAACAGCCATTTACATAAAATACATATGTAATTGTCATGCTTCGGTTGTGATGCTAATAAATCCTTAGTCTTTCTGATAGAGGAAAACAATTAGCATAAGTACTCATTACAATGTGGAAAATTTTATATGAGAAATGAACTAAACAAGCCAAATTATTGCACCAAGACCATTAAACAGCTGTCAAATGAAAATGACTTTTGGTAAAACCAGTGGGGGGTCTGATTCAGACTAATAATATAGGAGTTAAATGCAAGTAAGTAATTCATCAGAACCCCAAGTCTCTCTACTATTTCTGTAAGGTTTACAGGCAAGACAGCGTCCATGACCATTGTTTCCACATTGTTACTAAAACTACTGTGCAATGGTGTAGGTTAACAGTCTGCTTACCTCCATACAGGTAAATTTTGTGATGGATGAGATGGATTGACACAAAACTGTGACACTGACATCTAATGATTTACATAAGATTCTTGAATATGATTTTAATAAGACATAGACAAAATATATTTGATGATAATTTTAAAAAGAAAAAAATCGTCAATGAAATTAAAAATTCTAGGTTTAATATTCTCATTCTATTCATGTTGAAACAATTATAAACCGATCAGAGGCACTAAGGGAAAAGTAAAAGAAATTCACTCATATACACACAATGAAATTCTACTCGGCCATAAAGAAGAACACAATTATGTCATTTGCAGGAAAAGAGATGGAACTAGAGAATATTATGCTAAGTGAGATTAGTGAGTCACAAAAAATGAAAAGTCAGATGTTTTCCCTCATATCTGGAAGCTAGCGAGAAGTTGGGATATAATAAAGGACTCTAGATCAAGGAGGAGAAACTCTAGTGGAGTGATGGGGGAGGCCTAAGGGAGAGAGGTGGGTGGAGGGAGGGAGGTTTGATGAAGGAAACACTTCAGTGGATACGATGCACTTACCAAAAACTGTCAATGCCAATCTCAATGCCATGTGACACGAGAGGGTGGGAGTTGGGGGGAGGCTCACCGAGTGCTGTGTGCCTGTATGTCTCTATCACTCTCAACACAGTTATATGTTTACAATTCACCAATAAAAAAAGAAAAGAAAGAAAGTAAAATATCCCTTGGAGCTCATTCTGGCAGGCAGTCATGCTTGGAGGTGGGTCCCTGGACTGTGGCCTCTGAAGGCAGGGCACCACTGGAGCTGCGTTCCTGGGGGTGTGAGAAAAAGGAGAAAACTGAAAGAAAACAAAAGCTAATCAACGAAATAGATAAATCTAAAATAAGTAAGTAAAGTTTTGTAGATAAAATGAAAGGTATCTAGACAAAGCAAGGGGCAGTGGAAAGGATTAGAAATACTTCACTGGGTATGATGAAAAGTCACTTCACCTTGGACACTGGAGAACTTGGTCCATAAACTGACTCCATTTATGGCCAAGACACTTTCTTAAATCTAAAAGGAACCAGATGTAACTGGTTACGAGGCCTTACAATGGTGGAGCATGTGTAGAGCACTAAGTCAGTGGGTTTCCTCTAGGTATCTCTGGGAAAGTGTATGATATGAGAGAAACAGCACAGACACACTAAGCTGTTGCACAAAATGGGGCTATGACCTCCCCAGATGTATATACATGAGGGGGGAAGGACTTCCACCATGTGGAAGGCTTCATGTAGTTTTCTACTTCCAGAAAATGGACTACTCTAGACACTGGCTCTGGAGCATAATCCCTCCCTTTATATGGCCTCTTCTCCCAAAACTATTAACCTATTTTTCTGAATAAATCTCTTATGCTTCCCCTATTTGTTTTTCTTGTCTGAAATCTTTCAGGAAGAAAGAACCGAGGGAGATTGATTATTATCATTTGATTTAGTAAAGGCAATTGAAATAAATATTTTCTGTCATCTTAAGTATATTCTTCTTCTTATCTTCCTTTTTTTGCCTCTTTCTATTCCTTTTTCCTTTCTTTCTTCCACTCCTGTTACTACTACAATCACCCTTCGTTATATTGCCAGCAATTTTTCAATGACTTACTCAACATTCACTGTAAGTCTGGGACTGCACCAAGTTAATTACATTATATTATATTATTTTATTTAATTCTTACAATAAACTGTAGTGAGATAACACTATTATTTTTAATATTTCCACTGATGTAACAATTTCAAATAATTCAAATGCCTTTTCCAAACTCATACAGCTCAAACATGCAGGTCAAGTATTGATATCCAATCCTATATGACTCCAGTCTATACTATTTTTTACCTGCTTTACTGTTCCACCTTTGTTTAGCAAAAGAGTTTCACCAAAGCCAAGCTTAAACAAATGAATGGAATGAGTGAACAGACTCAAAGTATAACTAGAAAAACAGGAATAATAGTTGTAAGTAACTCATAATTTATTCATTTTCTCTTTTGTTTGTTTATTAAATTTTTCTATTCTCTTTCTAAGAATTTATCACCTCAAGAATTAGGAAAAGTGTTTGAATAGCAATGCCAACAAAAATGTCCTTATGTTAGCAAAAATACCCTTCTGATAATCCAGAAAAAAGTTAGATAAAGAATGGACATCTAGTGTTGCTGTGTGATTCCCTTTTAATAAACCCAGCCCTTCCTATTCTCTTGTGTCCAAGCTCAGGGTGTGAAAGGGAAAGATAAGAGGCATGCTAGTAGAAAATATGCATAATGTAAACAATTCCAAGAACATCAGGGCAAGTGTGTCACTGTCTGTTGCCTATGGGAGGGTGTGATATGTAATGGTACATTTTACTTGGTGCCGTATCTAGCATAGCAGACACACTTGCATGATAGGGCATGCATGACTAGTAAATAACCGAGAGAGCCAAAAGACAACTACCCTGAATTCTGCATATTGTATATGGTGAGGAGAAAGGCCATATTTCTTCAGCTACCCAGAAATGCACATAGATGGGTGGGAAGAAAAGGATTAGGTGGAAATCAGCAAGCTGTAGTTGAGGTGCATTCCACAGCAACACAGTATGGCAGAGACAACCTTTGTAAGAAAATGAAGTCCATGGAACTAGTGACACCTCAGTACACACCAGTGCAGGATGCTCCAGAGAAGGCCAGGGAAGCCACACACTGGCAGACAACAGCTTAGGACATGCAGGGAGAGATACATACAAAGAATCCCAGCATGGCCATAAACAAATTTGCTTCTGAAGACAAAGTCATGGAAAGGAAGAGAGGAAAAAGCATTGTTTGACAGAGGGCAGAGAAAGTGTTGAGAGGAAGTAGCAACTTCAAAAATAATTGAGTACTCATCCTATTCTTAAATTGATCTCAAATAGACCATTTAAAATAGGAAATTATGAAGTTATCTTTCTTGGTAGCCATCTTCTCTCTTGGATCTATGAGCAACACACTGCTTCTGTTATTTTATGTGTTTTCTTTTTTGTGTGTGGTACTGTGGATTAAACCCAGTAGTAATCATCGACTTAGTTAAATCCCCAAACAGTTTTATTTTTTATTTTGAAACAGGGTCTCACTAAGTTACCATGTGCTGGTATCAAACCTACAACCCTCCTGTCTCAGTCTCCCAAATACTGAAATTACAGATATGCATCATGGCCCCTGTCTTATGTCATGTATTTTTTTGAGTTGCTTCCTCTGTGTCTCACCTGACTCACATACCCTAACCTGACTTCTTTCCTACTCGGGGTTCTCCTACAAAGTGGTTATCTTGGTGGGAATAAACTGGACACAGATCAGACAAGAGCCACAGGGTGTCTGCCAGTATAAGTAAGTTTTCTGTGAGAGGGGCACTGTGTCATAGGTTGGACACTGAGGATGAAGATGTGTCCTATGAAAGGCACATTTCAAACATCAACAATATAATCCTTTGGATTCCCGGTAAGAGCAAAGCCAATGTTTATGGCCACTGTTAGGAGAGAAACCTCAAGATTAATTATATTTCAGAGCTGATAAAAGAATGACTCAATTGATACAAGTTTACGTATTCTAACCAGGCTCGATTAAAAGAAATCAATCAATATACATCAGAGTGAAATGCCAAATCACCACAGACATACAGTAGGTTATAAATGAAGAAAACAAGGAAATAAAAGTTACGAATGAATGTCTGACAAGACACTTCTCAGAAGCAACAATAAAAATATCTTAAGAAATCAAAAGAAAATAGGTATCAGTGGAGAAATGAGTACCCAAAAGATACAACCTTACACGATGCCGGGTGAAATAGAAACACATATGGGTAAAATCACAGCGGGAACTGTGAAAGAGTTTACCACCAACATGTTTTCACTAAAGAAACTTAAAAAAGAGGTTGTCCTTCAGACAAGATGAGAAATTATCCTGCAAGGAAACAGATAAGATTGAAACACTAAGATTGAAAGAAATAAGCAAAAAGTTACAGCGATTATCATGGAGATAGATCTGAGCAAACCGCTTCTGTGTAAAATATTATTAGACAATTTCTAAACTGAGAAATTAAATAAAATCAGCTTTAGAACATTAGCAATTATTAGCTTATCAATGAGGAAGGGGATTATCAGATTGTAGTGTTATGTTTAGCTCTCCTTCAGATAAGATGAGAAATTATCTTACAAGGAAACAAATAAGATTGAAACAAATAAGCAAAAAGTTAATATAGTAATATAGATCATCTAGATAGATCTGAGGAAACCGCATCTGTATAAAATATTACCAGATAATTTCTCAATTGAGAAATTAAATAATACGAGCCTTAGAACATTAGCAATTATTAGCTTATTAATGAGGAAGGGGATTATCAGATTTTAGTGTTATAGTCTCCTTATATATATCAGGAGAGAGATAAAAATATTATTTTGAATTTACTTACTTATGTTTGCAGATAAAAATTTTAAAAGCAGCTATTAAAAAACAGAAATAGAGTTTCACAAACAGCAAAGAAGAAAATATTTAGTATGAAAAAAAGACTTAAAAAAAGCAAAACTCATAAAGTATTGTAACCAGGAAGGATAAGAGAGAATAAAAATGTAAGACAAATAATAATCAAAAAGTAAAATGGTAAAAATGGAACAAAATATACTAATAAATAGAAATAAAATCAGAGTTTCTAGATTGCATTTAAAATTATATCTTGACAAGAGCTATCTAACTTAAAACTTTTCAAAAACACAAAAACAGTGAATAATAAACTTTGCCTGTAAAGGCTTATGGGCTATACTGCCTCAGCAACAATATTCAACTAGTTTCTAGAGCATAAAAGCAAATATAGACCAAATATACACACATGAGCATGGTTTTATTAACAAACTAAGTGAGCAAAATTTAGCCTACAGGCCACAGTTGACAATACCTTACCTAAAATCTAAGGAGAAATGTTCAAATTAATGGGGAGAAGAATATATAATCAATATTAAGCAAAAGACAGTTTGAATTAGAGACAAAAAGGCTAACAATAATGATAAAAATTTAAATCCACCAAGAAGATCCTTTAGACACAAAGAAACAACACAATTCCTGATTGTCTGAAAATCTTCTGTTGGCACAATAAATTTTCATTATTCCAACTTGAAGAATGAGGGCCAGTGATTTTAAAATGTTCCTGGAGACTTAATGTTGCACGCATATAAAAAATACCTCATTACTATACTTTGACAGTACTGTGTGAAACTTTACTGGCAGTGATATGATGTGGAAAAATAAAATTGATAATGTTAGAAAATGGTTCAGAAGGATGATTTTGCAAATATTTAAAAATTACTTATACTTAAAAAATATTTTTGGCTTCTATTTCCTGTTTCTATCTATCTATATATGGTATGTAATTGTTAATTATCAATAGTTAATTACTGATTAATTAATAAATTATTAACAGTAAACATGTATAATTATTACTGTTCATTTATGAAAAGGTATATACAATAATCTGTACCATTATTTGTTATGTCAAAGATGAATAAAATATTAAAACTGAAAATTGATAGAATGACAGGAGGTGACTAAGAAATTCACCATTATTCTAGGATATTTCAACATGCTTCTTGCAATGATGGATGTATTAATAAGCAGTCCAGAAAACTCACAAAAATAGAAAAAAATTATTCTGTATAAGTCTTCCCTTCATACTGTTATCAGAAATAGTTGTACTTGCAGAATAGGCTAGAGAATAAATATTATATATAACATTTGTATTATTTTAATAGGTTTAGATCTTTACATAAAAATTTGAATATAATAATAATAAAGGATTGACACAAAAACAACAAAGAGTAAAACTAAGAAAATCTAGGTGCAATCATGAGATGTTATGCTAATAACTTAAACTACAATTTGTTTATTTATAGGATGTAATAATCATATAATTTTAAGAAAGGGATTAATTTATCATATTAGGGATACCTATAAATATTAGTATTATAAATTTAGTTTCATCCAACTTATTCTTGAAATATAATACATTTCTCTGCCTGTGTGGGAAAAACTTTTAATATATAATATATTAAAATTTATAACTAAGCTGGGCATGGTGGTGCACGCTTGTAATCCTGGTACTTTGGGAGGCGGAGACCGGAGGATCTGAGTTCGCGGCCAGCCTCAGTTCTCTCCCTGTTTCTCTCTCTCTCTCTATCTCTCTCTCTCTCTCTCCTTAATGAGGCCCTCCGCAACTTCGTGAGACCCGGTTTCAAAATAAAGTATAAAACATAGGGCCGGGGGTGTAGCGCGGAGGTAGAATGCCTCTGCGTTCAATCCCCGGTACCACAAAAAAAAAATTATAACTAAATTCTTACATTTTTATGGACAATATTCAAATTAAGTAAAACTAAGTTTCAAAAAGAAACTGAATGAATCCCAACAATTTTTTGCTCATTTCAAAGTTTATTTCTTAGTAGAAGTACTCTTCTTCTACTATAGTGATGAAGAATAAGCAAGTTACCAAAAAGAAAAAATAATTACATTTATGAACATGTATTAGTGAAAGGGATGAAAATTCTAAAAGCAGATTAACATTTTTCTAATTGTACCCTTTTTCATGAAAACTAGTTTCTAAATGAGCACTGTATTTCCCCAATGGACTTAAAAGGCATAACACAGGAAGATCTGAAATATGATTTGCTTTCATCAGCGGTGGTCCCCTCAAATATTAGAGCAAATATTGGAGGAAAATGCAAGGGGGGATATGTACAGATATAGCTGTTTATTTATTACCTTATATTATGGGAAATTACAAACATGTATGTAAAGCAGAGAGGAAGCAAACAAGAACTCTATATCCCTATCACCTATCGCCTAGCTTCAGCAGGTTTTAACTCATGGTAATTTTGCTTCATATATATCTCCACCTATTCCATATAACATCAATGGATTATTTTGTAGAAAATTCTCTTCATGAAACTAATATATGCTATAAATATTTCAGCATAAAAATATAAAACACAAGAATTCTTCTTTAAAATTATAACTACAATAATGCATATCACATCATATCATACCTAATAATTATCATATCATATCATACCTAATAATTGCTTAAATTAGATTCCAAAGATCCACACAGTTGATATTTCTCAGATAGTGCACAAATGACACTTGTTTTGCTTTCCCTGCAATTTATTTACAAGATAAATTGGTTCTTTTGTCTTTTGTTTATTATCATGTTTCACATTTTAGATTTTGCTCATGTGCTAACACTGAACATATTTCTCTGGCTCCTGTATTTCCAAATGCCAACCTCTCTGTAGTTAACCATAGGAAATCTCTGTCCAAAAATAAATAAATACATAAATAAATAAGTAAATAAACACCCAACTTATAAAAGAAGACAAAACCCACTCAACAAGTAAAATAAAGTATAAATTATAAAAATTTAAAACTTTAACCTAAAAACACAATGTTAGGTAATTAATACAATATTGTGTCTTAGAAACAAGTTATGACTCAGCTGGGTGTGGTGACGCATGCTTGTAATCCCAGTACTTGGGAGGTTGAGACCAGAGGATCCGGGTTTGCGGCCAGCCTCAGCTACTTAGTGAGGCCCTCTGCAACTTAGTGAGACCCTGTTTCAAAATAAAGAATAAAAAATAAGGCTGAGGGTGTAGTCCGGAGGTAGAATGCCCCTGAGTTCAATCCCTGGTACCGCAAAAAAAAAAAAAGAAACAAGTTATGACTCAAGAGAAACACCGAGTCCTGCTATGAAAAGGTGTGCCAAAATATTCTTGGAAGAGCCGGGCGTGGTGGCACACACTTGCAATCCCAGTACTTTGGGAGGCAGAGACTGGAGGATCCGGGTTCGCGGCCAGCCTCAGCTTTCTCTCTCTCTCTCTCTCTCCCTGTCTCTCTCTCTCTCTATTTAGTGAGGCCCTCCGCAACTTCGTGAGACTGGTTTCAAAATAAAGTATAAAAAATAGGGCTGGGGGTGTAGCTCGGAGGTAGAACACCCCTGGGTTCAATCCCTGTTACCGCAAAAAAAATAAAAAGAAAATATTCTTGGAAGAGGCAGTAAGACAGGTGGTTTAAGAAAAAAATAACAAAATATTAATTTCTCTTTGACCCAACTTTACTGGCTCTGATACAAAAATTATTTTTAATATTTCTTAATCCTCTTAAGGTGAGAAGTTATTTATTAATTATTTTATTATATCAAACCTACTATATAACTCTTCATTTGTCTTTCTTGGAGTATAAACTTTGTCTTTAAAAGAAATTTTCTATAATGTTTACCTGCTACTAAATTCATTTTTAATATGCAAGCATTTCAGGCTAGTCCAGTTAATGGCCTATTAGCATAAAATGTCACTTCTTATACTTAATGTAAAAGATATACTATCTGTTCTTATCTAAATCTTTATACATGCTAGCTAAAATAATTCATTTTCTGTTAAAAATCATTTTGTAATATTCCATGAGGTCTTATCTGTTAATCTCTTAATGTTTGCCTCTAATACTTGGTAGCTTGTTATAAAATCATTTACTTGCTCTCCGTTTTGAAAAATGAATGAGGGATTGAAATTCAAATTATAATATCTCAAATGGAAACTCAGTATAAGATAAGTAAATTACCTCAAAGACTGAGACAATTTTTTCTCCTTTTTTTTCCCTTGTGGTACTGGGGATTGAATCCAGATATCTTCTACCTCCAACCTACACCCCCCATACCCTATTTTATCTTTTATTTTGAAACAGGGTCTCTCACTAAGTTGCCAAGGCTGGCCTCAAACCTGCAATCCTCCTGTCTCAACCTCCCAAATTTTGGGATTACAGGCAAGCACTACCATACCTGGATGAGATAATTGCTTGACAATCACGATTTCTTGACAAAATCACACTTTTTATGTTAATTAATAACCTACAAATTTTTCTAAGTAACTTATTTGCTTCTTTGGAATGAGTCTATTCTATTTGCTTTTATGCTTCCTGTAACCTTTAAAAATGAACAGACATTTATTTTACTTTACTTTAGAGGTTGTTTAGCTCAATTAACACTCATTATACAAGAGCAATGCAATAAATGAGAGTGGCTACCCAAAACCCATCAGGTCCATTAGAAAGGAGAAGGAAAGAGAAAAGGATTGGTAAAATCACATGCATGCACAGCACTGTTCAATGTGCTCAAAGAATATTATTAATCCTCAATTTCTGCAAGTGACATACTTATTATCTATCATTCGTGTGTGTTTGTGTATGTATGTAGGTGAGTGGGCCAGTGCATGGGTGTCATTTAAATAAGATCCAATCTTTTTTCAAATCTTCCTAAATTAACAATATGTAGCTTGCCGTTATTCTACCTATATTTTATAGTGTTGATTTTCTGGGAAACAACACCTTTGATTGCACAGCCCATTTCTTCATGCTTCTGTGTGGCTGTTCTTCAAGATAGAGTTGCAAATTGATATCCCTCTGAGAGAAGCAGGAGAAGGGCTTGAGAATCGTGTAGCCCTCACGATCTTGGTAGCTACACCTCCTACTGCAAAAAGGGCTCCTCATAGGTGAGATTACATATAGCTGTCTCTGGTGATGAATGCAGTTGAACGGACTTCTCACTTCGTGCATTTTATTTTTTTATATTTATTTATTTATTTATTTATTTATTTATTTATTTATTTGTGGTACAGGGGATTGAACTCAGGGGCATTCTACCTCCAAGCTACACCCCAAGCCCTTTACTTATTTTTGTTTTGAAACAGGATCCTGCTAGGTTGCTAAGAGTCTGGCTACACTGCTGAGGTTGTCCTCAAACCTACACTCTCCTGTCTCAGCCTCCCAAGTACTGTCACTTTGTGTATTTTCAAACTCAGATAAACTCTGGGAAATATTTTTCCTTCCATTTTTGAAAAGTTATAATAGAGGTGCAGAAATTTTAAGGAACTTGCTATGGTGGTTTTGTGCTATTTGAACTTTGCCCAAGTGACACTACATTTTCCATTGTTCTGTTTCTTCTGTGGTTCTAAATTAAGTTTGGCGATGGGGAAAAGGTAAGTGAAAGATTTAGAGCAGTAGCCACTACCCTCTTAAATCCAGTGGAGGGTGTGGGGGCTGCTGCACTCACTTGGTGAGTGTGGGGTTCACTTCATGAGTGTGGGGCTGTACTCACAGCAAGTCTAGCTCCTGGAACCACGTCTTCCTTCATGCCAGTCCTGGCAGGTCCTTGGCGAGGTGCACCAATGTCTACTCCAGGTCCCAGAGGTTGGAGGCAGTGCAATATGGATGCAGAGTTCAGTTTGTCTTTGTGAGCCTCAGTTTCTCCTCTTCAGTTCCAACTTTTTCTCTTGACGGCTGGTCCTGGTGACCTACAGTGATTTCAGATCCACTATTAACAGAGAGGGAACCACATTTCATAGACATCCTCATCAACACCCATAATTGTGTAAGATCTAATCTCCCCAATAAACTCATTTCACATCACTCATAAAAGTTCTACTTCCTGATTTAACCCTAAATAAAATACAGATTATATGTATCTTTTATCAGAACTGCTTAGGAACGGAAGTATTTGGGGCTGTGGATTTGTTACAGATTTTGAAATATTGAATATACATATTGAGATATCTTGGGGATGGGACTCAAGTCTAAACATAAAATTCATTTATGTTTCATTTACAGCTTATTCACAAAGCATGTAGGTAATTTTATACAATATTTTTAGTGCATCTGCATTTTGACTATGACCTGTCACATGAGGTCAAGGGTGAAATTTTCCACTTGTGGCATCATATTGGAGCCCCAAAAGTTTTGTGTTTTGGAGCATTTCAGACTTTAGAATTTTGGAGGGGGGATGCTCAACCTGTACATGCTAGTTTTCATACAACTGACACATGACTGAGATTCAAACTTCAATCTGGCCATATGATACACGTGCTTTCCTCATCAGCACAGTTAATATTTAAGGTGGATAAGGGAAAGAAAATGGAAGCTCTAGTTCACCTGCCCATTAATAGCATGGTCAGAGCACCTTTCCCAGGTTAAGTCCTTCCTCTTGCTCTTCTGTGTGCAGCTGCTTCAAGGGGATGCGTCATTACCACTACAGTCTATGTTGGATCACAAACTACTCAGCATTCTAAACAACTCTCTATTAAATACCACTCATTATAGAGAAAAATAAATTATCTTGGGCATGAGAGCTCTTTATTGTTTTTTATGCATCACAGTATAGCTTTTTATATCAAATTATATAGTCACTAAAAATATTCATCTTCCCTAAATGCACTTTTTGTAGCTGTAATCCATCTGCATCTAGATGATTCTGGTCTTTCAAATGATTGAGAAACTTCTTCACTGGGCAGTTAATCCCGTTTATGTTCTGAGTGACCAATTTGTGTGTTAAATTACCTGCCATAATATCCCCATTGTACATAATGTATATTTGATTTAACAGCTATACTATCACCAAAATGCTGTTTCTCAGTCAAGTATTTTCATAGACTTTGATTTTCAGAGGGGAGCTTCCTGGAACTTCAGTCAATAATCATCTAAGGGTGCTATATCTGGATAAAAAGCCCTCAGCCCTTGTCAATAGCCTTCTCACATTATCAATATCTTTATATTTTATGTAAAATGCTTTGCTTCTTCATGTGGAGTGTTACCAAGTGAATCTGCTTGTTTCCAAGCCCCCAAATCAAGCTAAGAATGTTGATTCTTTAATAACTTAATAACTAACACTTTCTTTTTTAAAAAAACTATCTCATGGGTATTACTATCTTTAGAGATGCAAGAGTTTTGCCACAGACTAGATGCATCATTTTCCCTCTGTACTTAAAGATAAATAAGCAGAAGCAGTCTTGTTGCCTGCATTTGTTAGCAAAATTATTTGATTCAAAGATTCTACATGTGCAATCAAAAGTATTTCTAGCATTACAGACCACTAGGTCATGATTTGGTTAAGACCAGGCATTGACTATTTTTCATATATTAAAGTTAATGGCAATCTTATTTACTTCATTTTATAACTTTATACAAATTAAATCAGTACTGTAATGTTCTCTCTTTAGGTTGAATGGTCTTATACATGAAAGTTGATTTTTCTAGCCAATGCTATAAAATTACTTATATGAGACCCAATTTGCAGTTTATTGACTCTAATAGGCAAATAATAAAGGATTAAGAGAAAGCAGTAACTTAGGGAGAAATCTGGATCTTGGACTTGCCTTAAAATGTTTTCTGATTACCAACCTGCCTGGACCAAAATTTGAAGTCATATGCAAAACTCTGGGAAATATATATATTATATATATATAAAATCATTGCACTCATTCATGGGAGAGATGATGGTCACATGTCCTGGGACAGGAGTAGTAGAATCAGGAACCAAGAGCATATTAACAATCTTGGGTGTTGGATTGTTGGAAAAGAGTTCTAGAGTAGAAGCTCAAGCTCTTCAGTGCCCTTTTTAGTCTTTTTCCTTTTTTTTTTTTTGCAGTACTGGGGATTGAACTCAGGGGCATTCTACCTCTGAGCTACACCCCCAGCCCTATTTTTTATTCTTTATTTTGGAACAGGGTCTCACTCACTAAGTTGCGGAGGACCTCACTAAGTAGCTGAGGCTGGCCGTGAACCCGAATCCTCAGGTCTCAGCCTCCCAAGTACTGGGATTACAAGCGTGCGCCACCACGCATGGCCTTTTTAGTCTTCTGACTTTTCTCACTGGACGAATGGTAGAAAGACTGATTTGGGAAAGACTGGAAGCAAATCTAGTTTGAAGAGTAAAAAAATATCTAACAACAATACCGATTAAGCAGCTGTTTTAAGAAATGCAATTAGAATATCAAGTAAACAGGTATTTGAATCTGGAGACTGTAGGGGAAGATAGATTTGTTATCACAATATGGATTATTATTAAATCACAATGATGAAATGGCCAAAGGGTAGACTTTGAATTGAAAAAAAATACAACAGCTGATTCCAGCATTTATTAGGTGAACCTATTGAATAAATCTATAAGATATACTAATGAAGAAAAGCCAAAGATATGGCGGAAAACTGTTATACTTAATATTGTATTCCAAAGCGCAAAGATAATACAGGGCAGTCCAAATTCAAGAAGGCAGAAAAGTAAACTCCATGTATTAGTAGGATAGTGACCAAAGAATCTGCAGTCATCTTTAACACCGTTAAAATAATTAGAGTAAGCCCGGTGTGGTGGCGCACGCTTGTAATCCGAGTACTTGGGAGGCTGAGATAGGAGGATCGCAGGTTCACAGCCACCCTTAGCAACTTAGGCCCTCTGCAACTCAGTGAGACCCTGTTTCAAAATAAAAAAAAAGATAATATTGGGCTGGGGATGTAGCTCAGAGGAAGAATGTCCTTGGATTCAATCCCTAGTTCAAAAAAAAAAAGTTACAGAGTGTGTTTTTTTTGTTTTTTTTGTTTTTTTTTTTTTTTTGCGGTACCGGGGATTGAACGCAGGGGCGTTCTACCTCCGCGCTACACCCCCGGCCCTATTTTTTTTATACTTTATTTTGAAACCGGGTCTCACGAAGTTGCAGAGGGCCTCACTAGGTAGAGAGAGAGAGAGAGACAGGCAGAGAGAGAGAGAGAGAGAGAGAGAGCTGAGGCTGGCCACGAACCCAGATCCTCCGGTCTCCGCCTCCCAAAGTACTGGGATTACAAGCGTGCGCCACCACGCCCGGCCAG
>PVJS01042439.1:0-17514 GCA_004027185.1 Glis glis | reverse complement strand
GGTACCGGGGATTGAACGCAGAGGCGTTCTACCTCCGCGCTACGCCCCCAGCCCTATTTTTTATGCTTTATTTTGAAACCGGGTCTCACGAGGTTGCGGAGGGCCTCACTAAAGACAGAGAGAGAGACAGAGAGAGAGAGACAGAGCAAGAGCTGAGGCTGGCCGCGAACCCGGATCCTCCAGTCTCCGCCTCCCAAAGTACTGGGATTACAAGCGTGCGCCACCACGCCCGGCTACATCTATATTTTGTAATACTGAATATTAATATTAGAGTTATTTTAAATATAGGACTTAAATGATTATTAAATTTGACAGAAGTTGATTTCATAAACAGAGAATATTCACTAAAATTAGCAAGTACAGTTTGAGAAGTGATTGAGACTAATACACAGGAAAACACTATATACATGATCCTCTTTTCTTCTTTTATTTTTTCCTGTGGTATTGGAGATTAAACCCATGGACATTCAATCACCAAGCTACACCCCAAGTCCTTTTCATTTTATTTTATCTTTTAAATTTTGAAACAGGGTCTGCACCCCAGGTTCTTTTTATTTGATTTGATTGTTTAAAATTTTGAAACTGTGTGTGACTGCACACTGGCCTTGAGCTTGTAATCCACCTGTCTCAGACTCTCAAATACTGGGATTACAGTTGTGCACCACCATACCTAGCTTACATTTTCCTCTTTTAAATTAGTTGTTTCATATTCCTCAACCTTTTGTTTTTATTTAAAGTATCATAAAATAAGTAAATAATATTATTCTGAGTAGCAAACAAAATTCCAATAATCTAGAAAAAAATCCTGTAGCTATTGCTAATGTAATGCTCTGTGAGCTCCACTTTGAGATTAAAAAACAAACATAGGTAATTTTTAAATAGAAGGACATAAATTACAGTCATATTTAAAGATCCATGGTTCTCACATGCTTCAATTTATGATGAATAACAGTTATTATTCTAGTCTTGTAAAAGCACTAGGTATACCACATAAGAAGGTTTCCCCCACTGAGGTATTAAGTTGTCCACTAATTTATCTTTGAAATACATCCTGGGCAAGATGTGCTCTGAAAATTTTTTAAATTAATCAGTCCTCTTGAACGTGCAGATGGAAATGTCTTTATAATGTATTACACTAAAAACATTGAATAATCCTTAGTACCCAGCAGGCCTGTGATGACTTATTACATTGCCCGTTGATTCACACAATATGAAGGTAATACTTTTTTTTTCCAATCCACCACATCTACGAAAATGGAACCATCATCCATCCAGTTGCACAAACCAAACCATTTGGTGTTATCTTCTATTATTCTCTTTTCCTCAAGTTCTAACTTAATCTGCAAGGAAATCTTATAGATTCTGGCTCCACACCACTCAGAGAATCTGCTCCTTTCCAATTTCACTGCTACAATTCTCATCTAAATCACTATCAGTTCTCACCTGGATGACCACAATACCTCCCTAATAGTCGCCCATCTTCTATTCTCAATTCCCAACAGAGCAAATAGAGTTCACTATTCAAATTTTAAGCCATACCTTGTGCACTTATTAGATTAGAATTGGTTACTTTATTGCAATTAGAATAATTGTGAACTCTTATTCTTGCCTTAGATTTTACATAATTTCCCCTCTGAATTTATATCATGCCAGTCTACAACTTGTTCACCACGTTTCTTAAACCTGGTTAATTTAACCCCTTTATTTATTTTTCTTTTTGAGCTCTAAGTGAAAAAAAAATCTCTCTTCTATTCATCCAGGTACAGAAAAATTGGTTCCTTTCAAATAATTCATTCTTGATCATCTTCTCAATGGAAATGTCTATTTGTACTGCCTTCCTTGTAATAATTACACTACCGGCCAGGGACAGTAGCACACACTTGCAAACTAGCTCTCCAACTTCCCTGGAAGCCAAGGCAGGAAGGCCACAAGTTCAAGGCCGGCCTGATCAACTTAATTAAATCTGTCTCAATGTCTCAATATAAAAAAATAAAATGACTTAGGGATATAGCTCAGGAATAGAGGGCCACTGGGTTCAATCACCAGTACCAGGAAGAAAAAAGAAATTACCGCTACCTGAAAGGATCTAGTCTATCTTGTTTAAAACTCGAATTCCTGGCACATAGAAGGTTCTCAACAAAACTTTGAATAAATAAAGCTAGTATATAATGCAACTTTCTTAACAAGCCTTCAGCTGACACAAGAAAGGAAAAATGCCACACAGGGGCAAATACTACAGATAAAATCCCAATATCTTATAAACCACAAATCATTTATGTTTTTCTTTACCCTATGCTTAAATAACATATAAAAATAACATAGACTAATTAGTAGTAATATAATTAACACAATTAATAAATATAAGTAAAAGTGCCGGGCGTGGTGGCGCACGCTTGTAATCCCAGTACTATGGGAGGCAGAGACCGGAGGATCGGGGTTCGTGGCCAGCCTCAGCTCTCTCTCTCTCTCTCTCCCTGTCTCTCTCTCTCTACTTAGTGAGGCCCTCCGCAACTTCGTGAGACCCGGTTTCAAAATAAAGTATAAAAAATAGGGCCGGGGGCGTAGCGCGGAGGTAGAACGCCCCTGGGTTCAATCCCCGGTACCGCAAAATAAATAAATAAATAAATAAAAGTAAAAGCAACTAACAGAGTAAATCTTGTAATGAAGGATTACTATGTAAAAGGTGGTGTGTTAGAGTCTGGGGTTATGATGGCTTTCTCTTAATACATAGGAAATACACAGAATGATTGCTGTTGTTTTTCCACTTAGCATCGGGATTTTTAGTTCTTCATGAAAATTTTAATGGCCCATGACAGAAATCACCATTCATCTTTCTTTCCCTCAAAAACTAAAATAAGATGACAATACCTGCTTAATGATATAACAATGTTTAGACAGAATTTTTTCATAAAATGGAAAATTAATCAATATGTACATCTATTTTTTTCATTTAGTTGTTTTGTTTTGGTTTTGGTTATACCCTTTAAAGTAGTATCAGGAATTGGTACTCTATGAGTTGATTAACCAACATTAAGAGATGTTGTTTTAAAATTAATAGCAACAATAATAAAATCCATTATTAAATAAAATGAATGTGGGAATCACCTGCAAAATTAAAATTAGAAGACTTTACTTCATCTTTAAGAAAACGCCATAGTTCCAGGTTTACCTAAACCCACTTCTCTTCCCTTTCAAGGATGGCATACAACTGCATAATTGGAAAAAAATCCATATAACTTAAAACATATAATTTAAAACCTAAAAAGTAAATGAATTATCCTATCATTAGAGTGTAAAATATTAATTTATTTTTAACTTATTAATGTTCTTAGTATCTGTGAAATACTGCATTTTAAACATTAGGCTGTATATGCACAGCAATCACAAAAAAAAGAAAGCATCAGAGAAGGTACAGGGTTTTTTAAGCAACAGCGTGTGAGACTTCAAATAATCATTCTGTTTCACGTCCCTGGGCTCACGAAGTCATAGATTTCCAGCAGGAAGCAGCTGACGTGTTTCTTGTCTTTTAGTAAACTCATGACTGTAGCTCCTTATGTGATCAGCCACACAATTGCACTACATTACAAAACCACCTCCCCAGAAAGAGTTCCATTTGAAGTATTTTTAGAATCTCTAATAAAAAAATATTGCCCTCAAAGGACTAGATATTTAAGTTGGGGAAAAGTATTTGAATTCCAAACTGGCTTGCCTAAATATTTGTCTGAAATCGTTACGTGAATTTTTAAATCTAGAGGTGGCTTCTTTTGTGCTATTTTGTATATTTTCCACATCAACATTATTAATATTATTGGATGGTTTGTCTTAGAAAAAAAAAACCAAGAGCACAATAAGTGATTTTTGTTGTTCCACAACAATTTTTTCTGGTGGAGGAGAGTGGGTGGATTTAGACTGGCAATATCCTCACAGCTGCAAAGAATTCTCTTTTGATCCCTTTGATTTCTACATAAGAGTTTTGAATAAATTAATCAAATTATAGCCTTTTATGCTTGATAGACAACCATAATTGTAATGTCCACAACATATTTATTTCAAGTAATGAGCCTTATATGCACCATATGCAAATTTAGTATTTGCAAACAGAAATTTACCAATAAAAGATTGAAAGCACATTGCTTTCTTATGATAATGACCATAAATATTTTATCTCGAAAATATAAGTATAGCTTTGTAATTAATTGTGCTTTTACAGTGGTATTATGGTTTTTTGTGCTTTTTGCTTTAAGAGGTAAAAATTTTGATTAAATATAGGAAATGTCTTAGAGTCTATAGTACCATATCTTAAAATCTAGAAACATACATGTATATTTTTCTAGGACAAGCTTTTTTCTCTTGATAATAATAAACATTTGCAAAATTCACTATATTTTTTAAAAGGGATTTGAGTCTTTTGCTTGTGATGAAGATATAGAAAATCATTAGGGACAGAATCCTCTATCCTAACAATCATAATTAGCTAGGGAAACTACAGCATCAGATGCTTTTCCAACACATAAGTGAGTTAAAGAAGCAAAGAACTTCAAATTAAGTAAATTTCAGACAGTTGCAAGTCTTTCTTATGATAATAGATTTTTACAGCTACATTTGTTCCTGATAGAGAGGTGGGAGTTAAAATAAAATGTCACATGCAGGTACAAGAGGCCCACCAAACTTTGAGTAAACATTTCATGTTGGAAGGGAGAATATAAAGTGAAAGATGCAAGCCCTGAGATCATACTACAGTCGTTCAGTCATGAAACTTACCTGCCATGATCCATCAACATGCTCCCATAAGGCTTACTAATTCACAGGGATGGTGCAGATGATTGGTGGCTCAGCAGAAGAACTGAAGTACTGAAGTCTTGCTCTACTACTTGCAGCAGTCCTCCAAACACTGTAGTCATCTAGAAACACACACACACACACAACCTGCCAGCTTTGCATGCATTTTTCATAAGACCAGAACCAATCCCAATAATTCCACTATTATCATTTCTATTCAGCATTTTCTGGAAGCTGTAGCCAGTGCAAACAGTTTGAGAAGAGCAATAAAACATATAAGAGGAAGTAGTTAAAATATATACAACAGAATTGTGTATAAAACACTTAAATATACAAAAACAAAAACATAATCAAGAAGCATATTTAGAAATTATGTCACACAGGCTAATATATAAAACTCAGCTGGATTCCATATTATATAAAAATAATATAAAAATAAAATTCAAAAATACTTTTTATAATAGCATCCAAAATTACTAAATCTAGAAATAAATCTTTTAAGTAAGTCTTCTAAAATAAGTACAAGCTCATTACACTAAATTATAAAATCTTGCTAGGGGTTGAATTTTGTCCCCTAGCAAGAATTTTGAATTTTGTTCCCTTTGATAAAAGTGTGTTGGAATCCTAAGACCTGCTATCTCAAAAAGTAAATGTATTTAGAAATAGAGATTTATGGATGTAATTAATGAAGTGATGATAGGGTCCCACTGGAGTAGACTAGGCCTTTAAATACAATAGAACTGGTGTCCTTATAAGAAGACAATGAAAATGAAGAAAGGTCATGTGATGACAAATCAGAGTCAGAAGTGATGCTGCTGCAAGCCCGAGGACACCAAGGATTGATTATCAACAAGCACCAGAGCCCAGGGAAAGAAGAGGAAATATTCTATCAGAGGGAACATGACCCTACTGATACCTGTGTGTGTGTGTGTGTGTGTGTGTGTGTGTGTGTGTGTGTATGTGTGTTCCTGGGAACTGAACGCAAGGTCATACTACCTCTTTTCGTTTTTAAATACTTTTATTGGTACGCTATAGACTCACATTATAATATAGTTCATAGAGATAGTGAAATACATGCACACAGCACTTGGTTAGCTTTCCCCCAGCATTCTACCTCTGAGCTACACTCCTAGCCCTTTTTTATTTACTTTTTTTGAATTTTGAAACAAGGTCTCACTAAGTTGCTGAGGCTGGCCTGGAACCTGTGATTCTCCTGTCTCAGCCTCCCGAGTACTGAGATTACAGACATGCACCACCATGCTTGGCCCTATTGATACCTCGAATTTGTCAAATAAGAATAGAGATATATCGTGTCTATGAATTGAAAGACTCAATATTGTTGAGATGCTTATTTTCTCAAATCAATTTATAGAGACCCTGTTTCAAAAAATAAATAAAATAAAATAGGGCTGGGGATGTAGCTTGGAGGTAGAATACCCCTGGGTTCAAACCCCAGTACCACGAGAGAGAGATGGAGGGGGGAGAGAAAGAGAGTAAGAGAGAGAAATTTAAAAGAAAAAAAAAGAGAAAATGCTGGCAATAGATTTGAAGAGGCACTTAAAAAAGGGATATTCCAGTAACCTAAAACTATATGACTATCTTCTCAAACTCATTAAAAATCAGAGATGCAAATTTAAAACATGATTCAATACCACTACTCTCCCACCAGGATGGTTAAAATTAAGACTAAGAATACCAAGTATTGGAAATGCTATGGAGAACAAAGGCTCTCATATTCTACTATTAGAAATCTAAGTTGGCACAATCATTCTGGACAACTCTTTGGAAATTTCTACTAAAGTTGAATAGATGCATTTTCTATAGTCCAGAAATTTTACTTCAAAATATGTAATTGATAAAAAAAATCCTCATGAGCACCAAGAGATAAGCACAAAATTTAATTTCTACAGTAATTATGATTGCCTTAACTTGATTCTACTCAAATATCCATCAACAATAGAATGAAGTGTGTACTATAATATACTTAGACAAGTAGAATGTGGCTATGTGAGTAATGAATAAAGTCCAAGAACATAATGCAGAGTAAAAGAAATGACACAAAAGAATTCAAAATACGCTGCTATCATTTCATATAAATTTTTAAGACCAACTAATTTATGTCGTTAGAATTAAAATGTTATCTTTTATTGTTTTTTTTTTTTGCGGTACCGGTGATTGAACGCAGGAGCATTCTATGTCCGCGCTACACCCCTGGCCCTATTTTTTATACTTTATTTTGAAACCGGGTCTCACGAAGTTGCGGAGGGCCTCACTGAGGAGAGAGAGAGAGAGAGAGAGAGAGAGAGAGAGAGAGAGAGTGCTGAGGCTGGCCGCGAACCCGGATCCTCCGGTCTCCGCCTCCCAAAGTACTGTGATTACAAGCGTGCGCCACCACGCCCGGCAAAATGTTATCTTTTAAAGAGTTGTTCAATTGAAAAGGAAAAATGCAAGACATCAATTAAATTTAAATGTCAGATGAACTATGGCATTTTATTTCATAAAACTATGTACCAAATACTGCTTTTATTTTTATCTGGCCACTCTACTTGAGAAACATATAGATGTATGAATTGGAAAGGGGCTTGCAAGGAATCAGGTGTTGAAAATGTTTTATATCTTGACTCAAGTTGATGCCACATATTTAATCACTTTCTGATTATTTACTAAGATATAACATAACTTATACGTTTATATTTTTGTATACTCCAGTATATATTATTAACATATACATATATAATACCTATCATTACAAACATATATATTTATTCTAAGATAGTAAGTTCACTAGAAATATTCAGAAAGGATCCACTTTTCAAGTAAATAAAGAAGGAATTAAACTTAAGAGTATGATAGGATTCCAGGAAATGTAAAGTACATTTTAGTGCTATGAGTCTATATATTATGATTTCTTACAAGTGTTTATAATAAAGAAATTCTAATAAACTTTTTTGCTACTGATCTTTCTGGGGTCCAGTAGAAACCTAAGAGGTAATTTATTCTTAAGAGCAATTCCAACTCAGTATTTATTTTGGTAAATGATATTTAAATTTACTAAAATGAATATACTTGTATTGTTTTTCAGTAAATACTACCTTTCAGCAAATGTTAGTAAGCTTGACCAGTCAATTCTGTAGAATGAACCATTTAGGAAACTAGGTTTAGCTGATCATTATACTTGACTAATTAGTTCATTTAACACTCATATGAGGTAAGAAAATAAGCATTTTATTTCCCATTTTACAAATGAGAAAACAGATACAAATGTGTTGTTAGACCATTTCCCTGAGGTCATTCAGCAAATCAATTGGAGAAGCAGTATTTGAACTAAGAGTTTGAATTCTTTCACTAACCTTTTATTGACCTGTGTTTGGGTTTGTTTTCAACACATAAAAGCTGAAAGTCAACTAAATGTTCTTTTGTACAAAAAGTACTTTGTATTTAAATAAACAATTAGGGTATTCAAAAATATTAGAGAAAGAGAAAATATGCTCTCATTTTCATACATTTGAACAAATGCCCATTTTCTTTATTTAATTTCTAAGTCAACAGGAAGATGCAGGGAAGATGTTGTCATTACCATTTTCACTGCAAGTTATACTTAAAGCACTAGATTTAAATTTTAGCATCAGTAGGCTGGTTCCTGGTCCCTCCTCTGTCAGTTTCTTTTGAAGTAAGCAATTATTTAATCAGGCAGATTTTAAATTTTATCATTTCTAAAAAATAGCAATGGAACAATTGACCCTTTTATTTTGTTGTTTGTAAAGATTTAACAAGAGAATTTTTTTATATTTTTATTACAGAGTTACAAAATTGAAACATTTGTTCCTTTCAGTACTTTATTAAGATTTCTAAAAAATAATTTTAAAAACGAAAATTTAAAAACATTATTTATAGGAAAATGAAATTCTTTTTTTTTTTTTGCGGTACGGGGGATTGAACGCAAGGGCGTTCTACGTCTGAGCTACGCCCCCGGCCCTATTTTTTATACTTTATTTTGAAACCAGGTCTCACGAAGTTGCGGAGGGCCTCACTAAGGAGAGAGAGAGAGAGGGAGAGAGAGAGAGAGAGAGAGAGAGAGAGAGAGAGAGAGAGAAGAAAGAGCTGAGGCTGGCTGCGAACCTGGATCCTCTGGTCTCCGCCTCCCAAAGTACTGGGATTATAAGTGTACGCCACCACGCCCAGCCGAAAATGAAATTCTATATCCATTCTGCTTTGTGTGTCTATCTGAAATATCTTAAAGTTTTAATAAATCTGTTTAAAATATATTTATGGAAAGTTGGAATACTTTTAAATGCTTTTATACTTTTAAAACTCAATAAATATAAAAAAGCCGATAATTTTTTGAACATTTTTAGCATTGTGACAACATGGCTAGATAATAATTGTAGTTAATTAACAATATACCATTTTAAGGTCTTTTCATTTATGACTTTGATTTTTTGTACATCACTATGAGTTGAGTTGTGTATTATTGTTTCCTCCATTTGTACAAATGAGAACATTGAGACTAGGGAGTTTTTTGTTGTTGTTGTTATTGGGTTTTTTTAGTGCTGGGGATTGAACTCAGGGAATTCTACCTCTGAGTTAAACTCCCAGCCTTTATTTATTATTTATTTATTTAGAAACAGGCTTCAAACTGTTATTTTCCTGTCTAAGCCTCCCAAGTACTGGGATTATAGGCGTGCACCACCATTCCTGGCTCGAGGGTAGGAATTTTAATAACTAATTTTAGTCCCCTGATCCCTTGATATTTAAGTTACAATTTCCTTATGTATTCTTGGGGTAAATATTCCCATTGTGTAAAGATTTTTTGTTGTTAGTTATTTAATACATGAAATATTCACGTGACTTTTTTTTTTTTTCGCGGTACCGGGGATTGAACCCAGGGGCGTTCTACCTCTGTGCCACACCCCCGGCCCTATTTTTTTTTATATACTTTATTTTGAAACCGGGTCTCATGAAGTTGCGGAGGGCCTCACTAGGTAGGTAGAGAGAGAGAGAGAGAGACAGAGAGAGAGAGAGAGAGAGAAAGAGAGGGCAAGGGAGAGGGAGAGAGAGAGAGAGAGAGAGAGAGAGACAGACAGAGAGCTGAGGCTGGCCGCGAACCGGGATCCTCCGGTCTCCGCCTCCCAAAGTACTGGGATTACAAGTGTGCGCCACCACGCCCGGCTTCACATGACTTTTTTAAACACAAAGATTTATCAATTGACATTAGCCAAATTATACTTTACTGCATGTAAATCAAATGTCCATCTCATAAGATGTATTTTCTGTAATCCAAATATACCATGATCCAGAGAGGATACTGATTTTTTTTTCATATTACTAAATTGTTTATCCAGTATCAATTGTCTACTTCTCCTTAATAATAGAACCCCAAATTTTCACAGTGTAGCAATATCCCTAGCCCAAAATACTTTCTCAAATGCCCTTATAAGCTAGGAAAATCATGTGACACACACTTACGATTAATGAAATTCAATCTAGAATATCTAGAAAGTTATCCCCTTAATCTGGGGTAAATATTTATTTCTTGCTCCTTTCAATCTTCTTTCTGCCTGTAATAGGAATGAAAGATTTAGAGCAGCAAGAACCATCTGGAGACTTCAAGTTAGTACAATAAAAAACACAAAAATACTATGAGTTCCCAATTACATCATTGAATCATACTGTGTGATTACTAGACAGCATGTCTCTTGACTTGTATTCAACTATTTCTGGCTGAACACATTAGTACCTGACTCACTGGGTATACTGACCACTGACTTAACAGCCATTGAGCTATGTGATTACATTTTTTCTTTCCCTTAATAGATCCCCACAGGTAAATCTTCAGCCACATTAAAATTAAAAATAATGACTGGTAATATGATTTGGGAGCAGTTCAAGTAATTAATAGCTAGACTGTGGTTATAAGATTAGTAATTAAACTATTCAAGGGCAATTCTTCCAATCTGTAGATGTTCCCATTTAGAAGTCAGCACTGTCATCTTCTGCACACGGAAGCATATCATCTCTTATACTTATTCCATAAAGATGTTTTTAATTCCACGAGCATCTGTGATATGTAAATGGCATGAGTGCACACTCACTTGACTTCTCTGCTGTTTTAAAAGACAATATTATCCTTACAACCCAAATCATCTCTTTCAGAATTTTTAAAACTAATTCTAAGAATAGGTTTTGAATCAGATTTATTTGTAAAAAGAGTGATCGTTTTATAAAAAAAAGCATTTATTAATTGAAATTATAGTCTTTCAGGGAAGCTGTCCTCAAATCAGAATATTAAATACCATGTGAGTTATTTCCCAGAAGGTTGTAAGTACAGAGCAGTTCATCTTGCTCCCTTGAAAAGCAGACAACTTCTTTACATAATTTGGAGTGAAATTATTACCTTCATATCTCCACAGTGGAACAGTGTGTATGAAGGTCAAAACGTTCTTTAGCCTTCCTTTTATTTTCTGGACTCTACCAAAATGTTGGTCAGAAGATATATATCTTTTTAATTTGCTTATTTCGAAATGAAATTAATGTAGCCATTATTGCATATCCAACCAGATTTTAAGCATGCAAATATTTAGCTATCTTTGTTTCTGGCCTTTATTAAGAAATGAAATAATTCAGATACAGTTTAAATGCCTATGTATACTTCTAATTGAGCATGTTTATGTATCTTTATTAATTTTCTCCTAAGTTCAGACACGAGGTTTCTGAAGCTAAAGAGATTATTATTATTCACTTACAGCATGAACTTGCTCTGGTTTCTTTTTGCCCAAGTTCTTACCCTTAGGGTGACACAATGAGAAGCAGATGTCATCCTGCAGGCAGGGGTGTCTGCTATAGTCAAGGAAATCTCAAAAAAAAAAAAGAATCTTTGTTTACAGAAGAGAAAGAGACCGCTGTTGTCCTCACCTTCTGAGAGCATACCCTTCAAAATGTAATAAGAATCCTGGATCTTCACACTCTGGAAAGTAAATTACTCTCTCCAGTGGAGAAATAAAACTGGCATCTCCAATGTTAAAAACAAAAGATGTCTTTATGGTCCTGAGACGCCTTCCTCTGAAATGTAACACATAACCTCTCTCTGGAGTTCTCACTGCCTATGCAGTTTTAAATTAACTTGTAAAGCTTGTCTTTTAGTGCAGACCCAAGTTTCAGTAAGATTTTCTCAGCATTCACTAACTGGGTGGAAATATATATATTTTTTCTCCGTATTCCATACTATTCTCTTTCCTTCCTATGGAGAAATAACTTATATTTTAAGTAATTGTGTATGTTTCCAATGTATGTGTTTAGACTTATTACCAATAAAAATGTTTCAGAATCTTTCATTGACTGTATGTATTAATTAGATTTCTCCACCTATAACTTGTATTCAAACACAATTGCTGAAGATTCAAACATCCAGGCCTTTCGCCACAACCTTCTGCCATGATGTTCTGCCCCACCTCAGGCCCAGAGCAACAGAGCTGACCAGCCCTGGCCTGAAACCTCTGGAAGTATGAGCCAAAATAAACATTTCCTCCTCCAAATTGTTTATGTCAGGAATATTTGACAAAATCCAACACCCTTTATCACCCTTTCATGATTAAAAAGAAAAAAACACTGAGGAAATTAGGAATAGAAGGAACCAGTACTACTTCTTGAAAAGACTGTCATTTCCACAAGGAATCAAGAAATTAAGATAAAATAGGGATCAGTGATGAAAAGCTGACCTACACATTCATCAACCTCATTTTATCATCTCTTTTCCATTACTAGAAAGCTGATCAACCATAAATATATTAATGAATTTTTATGACTATAGATGGCCTCCCTTGAACAAACACTTCTGACATGTCTTATTAACTCCATGGAATAATATAAAATTAGGTGTTGTTTCCAAAGAATTCCTGGGCAAAGTATTCATGGTAGTATAATGGGTAGTTCCTAAAATGACTTCCAGTGAGCCTTATCTGAAGGTATTCATGACCTTGCTAACCTTTTATTTTAGCAGCTAAGTCAGACAGGAACCTTTAGGGGCAAATTTCTGCATTCATGCTCCTCTGTGATCTTTCTTTTCTTTAGCTAAAACTTTTTGGAGGAACTTACAAAGAACCAGCTATGGACTCCAAGGTGACTGAGCCATTCTGTTTTACTTTAGGTGCCTTAGAAAAAACTCAGCTCATTATAATATTGAACTGAGCATGCCCCAGAAGTCTTCATATCTGCCACCTCTGTGATTTTGAATTGAGCAGGACTAGAAGCATTTGTGTCAGTCATTTTTAACTATTCCTATACACCATTCTAACTTTTTACCATGTGCTCTATGACATTGAGGTGAGCACGTCCGGAAATATAACTGCCATAATTTCTTCTTGAACTATGACCCCAAACTGAGCATACTCAGAAATGTATATTCTAAAGTGAGCATGCTCAGGAGTATATCTGCCTGTCCCCAGAATAAATAAGTAGACTTCCAGAATAAAATCCTCATGCTTCCTTTGTTCAGAGACAACATCATTTTACAGATAACTCTAGTGCTCTCCTTACTTGTTCAGGTAATTCATTTTTCTTCATTCTTTTTATCTTCATGCTCATTGGCTTCACATTCATCCTTTGAGTGAACCCTTTGCATTCAGTTACATTTGCATGGCCTGGACCTTCTGATTTGTTTGTAATGAATCAAATACGACAAAAAAAGATGTCATGTCACCTCTACTACTTATCTACAGAATACTCTGACATCAGTCTTGTGTGTACCCTCTTCACACTTTCTTTATTTATTGGAGCATCTGCCTTATAGTGAGCTGCTTACTTGAAAGGTTCACATGAAAGTAGTTGAAGGTGGTCAGACAACCAGCTTTGAATTGTGCGAATAAGCATGTGGATGAGCTTGAAAATTAATCCTATCTTATATGATTGAAAGCACGGCTAATACCAGGATTAGAGCCTTTAGATATCCTGACTCAGAAAACCCAGCTAAACTGCATTTGGATTCCTGACCTACAAATACTGTGATTAAAAATACAAAACAACAAAAGTTATGAGGTAATATGTTGTGAGTTTAGGCCACCACATATTGGGGTAATTCGTTAAATAGCAATGAATAACAAATGCCATTTTGGTACTAGAAATAGGATGGTCCCATAAAAAAATACTAAAAATGTAGAAGAGGCTTTGGAACTGGGTAATGAGCAGAGGCTAGGACAGTTTTGAGCAGCATGGTATAGAATGCCTAAATTGTTGGGACAAGTTATTAAGATAAATCTAGGCTTTGCAAATTATACCAGTATAGACTCTAAATTGAAATGAGAAACATGTTCTTGAAAACTGTAAAAGAGCCATTTTTGTTATGTAACAAAGGAAATTTTCAAACAAGGAGTAGAAGGTTATTTCTTGATTTCCTTTTATTTAAAATAAAATCTGAATTAAGAAAGATAAAATTGGGAAGACAATGATTAAACAAAAATAAGCAAGAACTAGATGGTATAAAAATGCCCAGCCTTTTCAGTAAAAAAAAAAAAGATGCTAAAATTTTAAAAAGGGGCTTCTGGGCCATCATGACAATATAGTTTGGAGGTAATCCAAAAGTCTGACTATGTAAACTTTTATCAGTACATCAGGTAGTTGAAAGATTACAGTTACACACAGGCTTTTTTTAAAATAAAAAGTAAAAGGATGTCTCTCAAATATTTCAATCAAAAATATTCTAAGAATCTTGAGAGCATTGTCTATTCTATCAGCAGGATCCTAAAGTGAAGAAGAGATTATCCTGAGGAGATATGCGGATGTGGATTTTATCTTATGGAATAAATCCCAGTTTTATAGAGACCTCAGCTTAAAATACATGAAAATTTATGCTAGAAATTATGGATTTGTGGTTATGTCATTATAATCACATAAAAGACCAGATTTTCTATCTATACTCAAGAGAAGAGAAAAATATTCTGTATTAATTAATATTGTTAAGAATATTAGGTACAATGTATAGTCATCTTTTGAAAAATTATGAAGAAAACTAGAGCTATATCATCCTAAAAAGAGAAACTCATTTAAATGTTTTCTCAATTAAATTCAATAGGCAAATAAAAATATATTTTTAGGTAAAGTGAGAGAGTCTAAAGGAAACAAACCTGTAATATGTAGAAATATTGGCAAGAAGAAATTCTTGTGTTAGGAAAATACATTATTGAATTATTTAAACTAACTAAACAGAATAAAAACATTTTTTTCTTATTTCTCCTCTAGTAATCTCACTTTATACTACTTATTTTGGGTGTTTTCCATAATTCACATTTTAAGAATAAAAATTCCAAATGCAAATTTACAACTCTTTTTTATTTTACTAGAAAATAGAGTATTAATAAGTATAATTTTAGTGTATATTTGTGACCCTTTTTAATTATGAAATCAGTCATTAATGTTAGACCATTTTAGTTTTAAATTGCATGTCAGACCTGAGCCAACTTCATCTTTTTCCTTCTAATTTAAAGGATATTTCTGATACCCAGAGGATGTATTTCATAGCATAGTCTTCAAATACTTTACCATGTGCTTTGTACATAGTTAATCAATATAAATACTGACAGTTATTGATCATTAGCTTCTCAGAGGTTTTTTTAAAACCTTAAATCACTCTAATAATGTTCCCATAAACCATGAATTATTTACCATTACTCTTCCTTGTGTACTATAGCTGTCACAGTTTTAAGTAGTATCATTTTTGCCATCTGTGGAAACATAACATTTTGGAGTAATATAAAGAACATAATTTTCATCAAAACCATTGCTGATATTCTATTGCAATCAAGATTCCCCTAGAAAGAGAGAGAAGAATGGTGGTTGTGGGGATAGAGGGAAGAAGAGAAGAGGAGATGTTGGTCGAAGAGTACAGGATTTTAGTTACAAGATGAATAAATGCTGGGGCTCTAATGTACAGCATAGTGACTATAGTAAGTAATAACCTATTGTATACTTGAAATTGTATTGTTCTGTTTTATTTTGTTTTGTTTTTGTAATAACTGGGGATTGAACTCAAGGACATTTTACCTCTGAGCGACACGCCCAGTCCTTTTTTTGATTCTGAAACAGAGTCTTGCTAGGTTTCTGAGAGTCTCACTAAGTTTCTGACACTGGTCTCAAACCTGCAATCCTCCTGTCTCAGCCTTTCAAGTACTGGGATTATAGGCGTGTGCCACCATGCCCAGCTTTATACTTGAAATTTGCTACCTGGGTGTGGTGGCTCACACTTGTAATCCCAGTACTTGGGAGGCAGAGACCGAAGGATCCGGGTTCGCGGCCAGCCTCAGCTACTTAGTGAGACCCTCCATGACTTCATGAGACTCGGTTTCAAAATAAAGGATAAAAAATAGGGCCGGGGGTGTAGCTTGGAGGTAGAACACCCCTGCGTTCAATCCTGGTACTGCAAAAAAAAAAAAAAAAGAAAGAAAGAAAGAATAAAAAATAGGGCTGGGGGTGGAGCTCAAAGGCAGAATGTCCCTGGGTTCAATCTCCGGTACCGCAAAAAAAAAAAAAAAAGAAATTTGCTGAGAGAAGATTCTAAGTATCCACACACATGCACCCCCCACACGCAAACATACACACAATGGTAACTGTGTGAAATATAGATGTGTTAATTTGTGATCATCACTTCACAATGTGTATGCATATCCAATCATCAAGTACAACTTAAATATATAAAAATTTTAGTTTTCAGTATACCTCAATAAATCTGAGAAACAGAATACTTATCCTCCCTATCTTTTAAGCAACTCATAAGAGTTGTATAATTTGACATTATGTGATATATTTAACTGTTCATAGTGTCACTGGAAGGTCTGAGAAGTTCCCAGAGATGGGGGCCTCAACTCAGGACAAGTAGAATTCTTGACAAATGTTGCAGAAATTCATTTAAAGATGTGTCACTGAGAGGAATGCACAGAGATTTATTTAGGAAAGGAAAGACACATTCATGAGAGAATTCAGGCCATCTGAGAGTGAGAGACACAGCAGGTTAGTCTGGGGTTCTAATGTTTAGAGAGGGATAGAAGCTAGGGGTTGAATCAAGGTGGCCTCAAGAAGAGTGACACAATTTAATAACGTTTTTTCTTGAGCTTATGCATTGCCCTCATGTCATGTTACTTTTTGTGCCTAAATATGTGGGCCAAGCGTGCTGGTCAAGGATGTAGGCCAGGTTCTCATGAGTTGCTTGTTTTATTCCAGTGTTTTATGGGCGTTTCCTGCCTTCCACTGGTTCATGGTTGCTTCTCATAAAAGACTTTGTAAGCCTTTTCTCCCTATATCTCCAAATTTCTATCCCAGTAGCAGATGTTGAGCTAAAAATACAATATATAAAATTCTTGAAAATTTGATAAATATTATTTTTGAGCAAATCGATGAATTAATGCATTTTCATAACTTGCTAAGTTGGATAAAATAACTTTGATATAATTTATGGGATATGTAAAACATAAAATCAAATTTAGATGAAATATATTTATCTGTTTATTCGATCTACTAAGTCTTCATTCATTTCTGGAAATATGGAGCTATTCTTTTTTTTTTATGTTTTTATTGGTGCATTGTAGTCTCACTTCACAATGAGTATCAGTTTGGTGTTAACATACATGCACACAGCTCTTGGTGTCCCTCCCCCCCGCCTCCCCCCCACATGTAGCACTGAGAATGATGTTGGTATAATCTCACATATACACATTGTTTATGACAGTAATTCCATGGATTCACTACTTTCTT
>PVJS01042437.1:0-17515 GCA_004027185.1 Glis glis | reverse complement strand
AAATAAATAAATAAATAAATAAATAAATAAATAAATAAAATAAAATGCCAGGCAAGGGACAAAAGTACAGATGGTAGCCTGCTTACCGTATAACCTAAGAGCAGAACATTATAAGCCAAGCTACAAACTGCTCCATAATATATGTTCTATCTTCCTAACTTTGTGACAGTGTGGACATGCAAGGTCAAATTTAGATTCTTGTACTCTTGTTACTGTTTTCTTCCCTCTACAAGCCGTTGACTTCATGGATTTGAGGAAGTAAGAAAGGCTTCTCCTTACGAAAAATTGAAAAGCTGTTGGTCTAATGGTTAGGAGACAGTATAGTGAGGTGGGGCGGTTCCTGGGTTTTGGTAGTGCCAGGTTGTATCTAGTATGTTTCCTAAGTTCTCAGAAACTCATTGCTTCATCTCTAAAATGGAAATGGTAGGACCTACTTTTTTTTTTTTTTTGCGGTACCGGGGATTGAACCCAGGGGCTTTCTACCTCCGCGCTACACCCCCGGCCCTATTTTTTATACTTTATTTTGAAACCAGGTCTCACGAAGTTGCAGAGGGCCTCACTAAGTAGAGAGAGAGAGAGAGAGAGAGAGAGAGAGAGAGAGCGCGCTGAGGCTGGCCGCGAACCTGGATCCTCCGGTCTCCGCCTCCCAAATTACTGGGATTACAAGCGTGCACCACCACGCCCGGCATAGGACCTACTTTTTAAGGAAAATGCATAAAAGTACTTAATATAGTGTCTAGAACATAGTAAGTGTGCAAAAAATGTTAGCCATTATTATTGTCATGGTGGTTGCAAATTAATAGGTAAGACTGACCATATGTGAACAAATCATTAGGGTCTTCTTAGCTCTTACTCAGATTTCTAATTAGAGGGATTCTTGCATTCAGCGCCTTGAGTCTGTGATAGGCACTGCTTCTGCTTACAGCAGGCTGGAAATCATCTTCGTCTCTCTTGCCTTGCTTTGGCTGATAATGGCTGCTTAGATAAGGTGTGTTGAGGAGGAGCCTGAGGCCAAACCTGGGCACAGATCTGTGATTAACTAGTAATGTCTGCCCTGGGTGTGGGAGAAGATAGCACTGAAGGTGGGCCAAGTATTGCCATTCCTGGACTCAACTTATTTCTCAGTAGCAGGAAAGAAGAGGGACTTGAGAAGAAACAGTGGATTGGAGTCCCACTTCTCCTACACCCTGGCTCTGTGACCACAGGCCAGACATTTACCACCCCCTCTTTGCTTAGATATTTCATTTATAAAATGAGGATTACCAGGTTTAACCTGCCCCTCTCCCCCATAGAGTTGTGAAGATGAAATGAGATAATGCTTACAAAAACGCTGTCAGCTGTCCGCTGTGAGGTGTTACATCTATGCGAGGTGTTTTTGTTATTAGTGTGTGGTACTGGGCCAGTCTGTACTTGAGAGGGCGCCAAGTTAGTGATTGACTAGGTCTGCTTCTGCCCACATCATCTTGGCCGAGACTCTGCATTTTCCTGTTGCTTCTGAGTGCTGATCTGTAGAGAGATCCTGGTAGGGCAGAGAGAACTTGCATTTATTTATTTATTATTTTTTGCGGTACTGGGGATTGAACCCAGGGTCATTCTACCTCCAAGCTATACCCAAGCCCTATTTTTTATTCTTTATTTTGAAACAGGGTCTCACTAAGTTGTAGAGGGCTTCACTAAGTAGCTGAGGCTGGCCATGAACCTGCAATCCTCCCGTCTCAGCTTCTCAAGTACTGGGATTACAAGCGTGCGCCACCACACCCAGCTTATTTTTTATTTTGAAACAGGGTCTCACTAAGTTGCGGAGGGCCTCACTAAATTGCTGAGGCTGGCCGCGAACCTGCGATCCTCCTCTCTCAGCTTCCCAAGGACTGGGATTACAAGTGTGTGCTACCATGACCAGCTGAGAACTTGCACTTAAAACTCGATGCTTGGAGCTGGGCACAATGGTGTATGCCTGTAATCTCAGTACTTGGGAGGCTGAGACAGAAGGCTCACAGGTTGAGGCCAGTCCCAGCAACTTAGGAAGACCCTCAGCAACTTAGCAAGACCCTGTTTCAAAACAACAACAAAAAAATTAAAATAATAAGGGCTGGGGGGGTGCATCCTAGAGGTAGAATGCCCTTGGGTTCAACCCCTAGTACCAAAAAATAAAAATTAAGCCAGATACTTGGGTTGGGGGTGTGGCTTAGTGGTAAAACACTTGCCTGGCGTGTGCAGGGCCCTGGATTCAATCCTTGGTACTGAAAAGCAAAGCAAAAAACAACACAAAAAAACCAACCAACCAACCAAACAAACAAACAAACAAAAACCAACAACAAAAAGAAAGACCCAGAAGCTGTCTCACTTATTGACTGTGTGATTTAGAAAAAAGTTTTGTAACCCATGTGAGCCTCGGTTTCTTCATCTGTAACATGGAGATAGAGATAAAAATAATAATGTATGTCAGGGTGGTTGTATAGCTCAAAGGAGATACACATATATATGCTTGAGAAACCCAAAACATGAGTAGTTATGCTCCCTTACTGTGATCTGAGCCAAATAAATCCTCTTTCTACCCTTCTCCCCTCCATGATCCCTAAGCAGCCTCCAACATTCTTGTCTGATTGCTGGTTTCAACTGGGCCATGGCCGCCATGAGCTCTCGGTATCAACACTGGAGTGCAAAGGCAAAGCCAGGATTGGCGGGGGAGTCAGCAAAGCATGAAATGTAAGCTCAAGGTTAGACTTCAAGACAGAGCTGGACTGGGACTTGGCCTGGGTTGCATATGGGAGATGCTAAGGACAAGGCCTGCATCTGAGGAGCAAGGGGAGATGACAAAGAAGGTCACTGGGCTACAGGTGAGGTCAGAGCCAGCTGGTGCTGATGAAGAGGTTGGTCCCAAACTGCCAGCGCTTGGCAGTCCCCACACCCCTCTTCTCTCTTGGAACCTCTTCCAAAGGTTCTGTGTCCTGGCCCAAGAGTGTTGGAGGCCCAGGGTTCTGAGGCTGCTGCGACACACACCCATTTATACTTGTATCTGTTTCTCTTCTTGACTTCCCATATATATGTATTTTTGGTACTAGGGATTGAATCCAGAGATGTTCTACCTCCAAACTACACTCCCAGCCCTATTTTATTTTTTATTTTGAAGCAACATCTTGCTAAGTTGCTGAGGGCCTCACTAAATTCCTGAGGCTGGCCTCCAACCTGTGACCCTCCTTTCTCAGCCTTCCAAGTACTGGGATCACAGACGTGTGCCACCACACACTGCTCATGTATTCCCTTTTCACACCCCTATGCACCTTATCCCAAGAGACCAGCACAGTTTGGTCAAGGCTTTCCATATTAGTTTCCTAGGGCTGCTATAACAATTTCCCATAGACTAGGTAGCTTAAATAACAGAAACTTACTGTGTCACAGCTCTGGAGACCTGAAGTCCAAGAGCAAGATGTGGGCAGGGTTGATTCCTCTGGAGGCTCCGAGGGAGAATCTGCTCCAGGCCTTTCTATGAGCTTCTGGTGGTTTGTTGGAAATCTTTGGTGTTCCTTAGCTTGCAAACACACCACCCTGACTTCTTTCTTCTTTTTCTCATGATGCTCTCCATGTGTGTGTCTGTCTCTGTGTCCAAATATCCCCCTTTTCTGAGGACATCACCTTATTTTTTTTAGAGTCCACCCTAATGCCTCATCATCTGCAAAGACCCTCTATCCACACAAGGTCACTTTCTGAGGTATTAATGTATAAATTTCAGGGCGATGCTATGCAACCCCTAATACTCTCCTTGCTTCTCTGGTGATGATTCAAACCAAGGTGGTTGGATGAAGATGGTGAATAAAGGAAAAGAGAACAGCAGCATAACATGGTGTCTACTTTTTCTGTTAGCAACTGAAGAACAGTTAGGCTGTGTTGGATATTTCCTCATATTCTGCTGGAGAGAGGAAAAGAGCTTTCAGTATTGTGTCTTCAGAGATTAGAACTGTCCTGACATGAAGTAGACTCTAAATAAACATTTGTTGAATTGTTGATGAGTGATGGAAACTCAGACCATGTGCTATGGTTTCCATGCGGCTCATCCTCCAAAGGTTCATTGCTGGAAATTTGATCCCCAATGTGGTGGTGTCAGGATGGTGGAATCTTCCAGAGATGAGGCCTAGTGGAAGGCCATTAGGTCAAGGGGGCTCCACCCTCATGAATGGATGAATGCTGTCTTGTGGGAGTGGGTCAGGTCTAGTAGAAGCAGACGAGCTCCCCCAAGAGTGGGTTGTTATAAAAGCAGCAAGCCTGGCCTCTCTCAGGTCCCTTGCTTCCTGTCTCTCCATGTGATTTATTCTGTGTGTGCTTCTGCTATTGTGGTGCTATTAGCCATGAGACCTTCCCCAGAGCTGAACAGATGCTAGCACGGTGCTCTCGACTGTCCAGAACCACAAGCTAAGTGACTCTCTTTATAAAGCACCAGCATCAGGTATTTTGTTATAGCAACACAAAATGAACAAAGACACCGTATTGACTGCTATTTATAGTTAATACTCTGGTTCCCAAATATTTGTCTGGCCTAGAGAAAGGATACAAAATATGTTCACTGAACTTACAAGCAGCTTCTTCTATATAAGATATATGGCCTTACCGTTAAGAGCTGGATCTTAGCAGGGGTGGGATGAAGAGCATCAGGTATAAATCTCAGAGGTGATGGGCCCTTCCTAGCTCCATGTCCCTTGCTACTTCTAGTTGATCTTTCTGTGCCCCTTTCCACATTAGGGCTCTATCCCGAAGCAAATCTCGGAATCCTGAACTAAGTCTTATATTTCTGAGCTGTCCTGAAATCTTTTCCCTTACAAAACCTACTGATCCCCCATCTCACTCATTCATCAGCATTATAGAGCGGGATGTGACCTCAGCACTCATTTTCACCTCTCAATTTATAAGTGAAGGAATTGATGTTCAGAGGAGAGAAGCAATGATTGAAGTCAACATCACCAGGCTCCCGACTCACACCTGTGGCTTTTCATTTATTTATTTATTTATTTATTTATTTATTTATTTATTTATTATTTATTTGTGTGTGTATGTGTGTGTGTGTGTGTGTGGTGCTCAGGATTGAACCCAGCAGCATTCTATCTCTGAGCTACACCCCCAACCCCATTTTATTTTTTATTTTGAAACAGGATCTCACTAAGTTGCTGAAAGACTCACTAAGTTGTTGAGGACTGGCCTTGAACCTGCGATCCTCCTGTCTCAGCCTCCCAAGGACTAGGATTACAGGCGTGCACCACCATGCCCAGCTTCCTTTATCCTTGACCCTGTATTCTGTTGGCTGACCATTAGCAAAGCATTTATCAGATAAAGAAATCCCTTTGAATGTGTTCATGAGAAGAACACTGTAATCTATTTCAAGTGCTCAGATGTCCTCAGAGTGGGGGGGTGAAGGTGGGAACTTGGGCATTTGGGTTTTGAAGAGGCGCTGGGTCAGACCCTTTAAACTCTCAGCCTTCAAGCTCTTCTACCTGGCTGGCTATTTGCTTCACCTACAGAGAAAGCTGACGTTCAATCCCAGACTGCCGCACGCCAACTCTCCTACCATCCAGAGACAAGAGAGGCCTTGTGGGAAGCCAGGCTGTGGCCCAGTTCCGACCTCACACTGGGCTGACTTTATTGTTTCTTGCCCCCAGCCAGTTCCATGTCTAGGGGATGAACAATGGCTCCAGTCTGTTGGTAGGTGAGCACGTGCACTGGTGCAGGTGCCTCCTTTGCACAATGGTGGGGCCAACTCAAGGGCAAAAAGTGGTCCCCGGCAGTCACCCCTTAGAGCTCTTTACAGTTCACAATGTCCTGAGAGAATGCTGACAGGTACCCAGCCAGCCAGCCCCACCCAAGCTATTGAAATAGCCTCTTATTGTTTATTATTTGCCAGGTTCACTCACAGTGGCTGCCTTATTAGAAAGGCCCCAGCATGTATTTTTAAAACCTATACTGTCATTTGGAAGCTGAATTTCATAAGGAAAAAAAAAAAAACCAGCCAACCAGACTGGAGAAAGAATGAAGGTTTCCATTAGTTTTACCAAATTTAACCAATAGAGATACAGACAAGATGATCAGTTATATTTGAACTTTAGATAAATGACGTGGTGTGTGTGTGTGTGTGTGTGTGTGTGTGTGTGTGTGTGTTACTGGGAATTGAACCCAGGGGCATTCTTTTTTTTTTTTTTTGCGGTACCAGGGATTGAACCCAGGGGCGTTCTACCTCCGCACTACACCCCCAGCCCTATTTTTTTATACTTTATTTTGAAACCTGGTCTCACGAAGTTGCGGAGGGCCTCACTAAGTAGAGAGAGAGAGAGAGAGAGAGAGAGAGAGAGAGAGCTGAGGCTGGCCGCGAACCCGGATCCTCCGGTCTCCGCCTCCCAAAGTACTGGGATTACAAGCGTGCGCTACCACGCCCGGCAACCCAGGGGCATTCTAACTCTGAGCTACACCCCCAACCCCATTTTACTTTTTTATTTAGAAACAAGGTTTCACTAAGTTGCTGAGGACCTCCCTAAGTTACTGGGGCTGGCAATGAACCTGCAATCCTCCTGTCTCAGCCTCCCAAGTACTAGGATTACAGGCATGTGCCACCATGACCAGTGACAATCTTTTCTTCTTCTTCTTTTTTTTTTTTTAGTATAAATGAATTCTGTGTAATGTTTGGGACATACTCATACTGAAAATATTCATCATGTGTCTGTATCTGAAATTCAAGTTTAATTGTATATCCTGTAGTTTATTGGACAACCCTAGTTCCTGTGGAATTCCAGGGTCAGAATATCTGATGAAACATACCCTGATTCTTGACCATTTGAACTCTTCCAGTCTTGACATCAGTAGATCTTGATGGTTCTAGTTCAAAAGGACTGGGCCTGGGTCTTTGGTTCGCTCACAGGAGGGCTCACATGATTCCTGCTCCTGGGAATTCTCTGTAACAGGAGGTACACAGCCAGTTCATGGAAACACAAAGGCACCAGGGAAGTGAGCCAGCACATTTTAATACCCCGTCTAATTATCAAGTGCTTCCAGATAACCTTCTCATTGGATTCCTCAGGATCCCTGAGTAGGGTTTGGCAAGTATCACTTGTTCTACTTAAGATGAGAAAACACACGGTGACACTGGTCAAGTCAGTGCCTGTTAGGTGGAGAGTTAGTTAGTTGAGGTCACCTGGGCTCTAAAAGCAATCACACTTTTTCTTCTTTTAGAAACTCCTGCTTTATTATTAAAGTCAAATATGCTTTTCCAAAAATCATGGACTATGGTACTTTTATGTTTATAAAAGTAATAATTAATTATTGAAGAAGACTTGGAACACACACACCCTCAAAAGAAAGGAAAGGAAGGGAAATCAGCAAAAGTAATCTCAGCTTTGTGAGATAACTACTGTTAACATATAGGTGTATGGTCTTCCATTCTGCATTTTTTAAAATATATATTAATCTATCATTAGGTTTAAATGAAAAAGGCCAAGTTCTCTTATATATACACATGCATATATAATGGTATAAATATATGCAAGTAGTTGTACATGTGAAGATAATTATATATGTGTATATGTAATATCTATAATTATATATGGATATACATACATATAAAATGTTGGATATAGAATATCCTCCATTTCTATGGGTTCCATATCTACAGATTCAACCAATCACAGGTTGGAAATATTCGAAGAAGGAAAAACAGTTGTGTCTAGTAGACATACACAAACTTTGTCATTCCCTAAACAATATGATGTAACAACTATTTACACAGCATATACATTGCATTAGGAATTAGAAGTAATCTAGAGGTGATTTAAAGTATATGGGATAGCCAGGCATGTATGGTGCACGCCTGTAATCCCAGTACTTGGGAGGCGGAGACAGGAGGATTGCAGGTTTGAGGACAACCTCAGCAAGTAGTGAGACTCAGCAACCTAGCAAGATCCTGTTTCAAAACAAAAAATAAAAAATAAAAAGGGGCTGGGGGTGTAGCTTGAGGGTAGAATGCCCCTGGGTTCAATTCCTAGTACCCCCCCCCAAAAAAAAGTATATGGGAGGATGTGTATAGGTTATATGCAAATACTATGCCATTTTATATAAGGGACTTGAGCATCCACCAATTTTGGTATCTGTGGTAGGTCCTGGAACAGATATTGCCCCCACAGATATCAAACAAGGGACAATTGCACATATAATAAGAATTTAAGTTGGGCATGGTGGCATACACCTCTAATATCAGTACTTGGGAGGTGGAGACAGGAGAATTGCTGGTTCAAGGCCAGCCTTAGCAACTTAGGGAGGCTGTGAGCAACTTAGCAAGACCCTGTTTGAAAATAAAAAATAAAATAGAGCTGGGCATGTAGCTCAGAGGTAGAATGCCCCTGGGTTCAATCACCAGTACCAAAAAAAAAAAGAATTTAAATTAGTTTGAAATTAGATGACTCATTTTGGGCATTAATTAGGACTTAAGACTAAGCACAGAAAGAGGGTAGAAAGTACCAGATAAACTCCCAATAAAGAACAAAGAATGTGGGCCATGAAGGACACTAGAGCAAAGAGCAAAGCCCTGCCACTGCGAGGGTGAGCCTGTCCTCTACACTGAGCTGCTCTTAGTTGAGGGTGTTTGGTGGTGAGGAGGGTGCAGCTAAAAACATCTATCCCTAATGCTCTCCCATGGAACTATTGCTGTACACTGACGCCATCCACCCCTGTAAACAATCGGCTTCCCCTTTAGTCCAAGGCATTGCAATCCGGAGCTGTTGGTTCTGTGACCTCAGTAGCACTTGGGACTCAGCTGTGACCTGTCAGTAATCAATATGTTCATAATTAACTAATGCTTATATGCAACCTTAGGGCAACTTCCTGTTTGAAAGTATTGAGGGCATTATTCCTTTTGGGATGCTGATACTACAAAACTAGGGGGTATTTTAGTCTTATATGACTTCTAAAATAGTTTGGTTTTTTTTTTTTGCAGCCAGCTGCTGGACATGGCAACTTAAGACAACACAGTCTGAAGCTGGGTGTGGCCAGCATCAGACACATCTGTTGAGAGACCCATAACCATCATTCCATTCATTTGCTTTGTTACCAGCTCAGCCATATATGATCTGCTATGTCTCAGAGAAAACTTCTCTACTTTCTCCCTACAAAGAGAACCCTGAAAACACTTGTGTGCTGGTCAGAGTTCACTAGAGTAACAGAACTCATGGGACACATATATGATAAAAGGGGATTTATCTAATTAGCTTACAGTCCAAAGCAGTGCGGTCCCAAGTGGTCAACTGCACATGGAGAGCCAGAGGAACCAGCAGCTGGTCCAAGAGCTGGAGTCTCAGAATTGAAGCGACCACTAATTGAGTCCCAGTCCAAGATGGAAAAGCCAGGAAACCCTTCAGAGAGATGATGGTGAAGGTCCAGTTTGAAGAGCTGAAGGCCGATATCTCAGACGAGAGCAGACATGCTTTCTTCAGGAAGAACCACGCATGCCCTCACGGGGCTTACTCCTTCTTTTATCCAGATCCTGTGCCAATCAGAACCTACACTCAGGGCAGGACTTCCCCTTCAATCTGCCATCACATAAACCAATCATCTCATCAACACATCCAAAGGCACATAATCTTAGGTGTTTCATGATCCAGTCAGGTTGACAATCCACACTAACCATCACAACTCGGCTCCCATAAAAGTGAAGCTATTCAGAGACTTGCAACCCCCTCTCCAGCATGGCAGCAGATCCTGGTGAACACTGAGGAGAGGCCCCGGGGGACTACCGATGAACTCATTCAAAGAGCCAGAGCCCATGTGACTCTCTAGGTCTCTACTGGATGTCCTTCCTTAGTAAGAATCAGTAGCATAAACCACTCAAGAAATACGTGCTGTGAAAATCTAAGATCAATTCTGGCACCGTTATATTTGATTACTTTCTTTGTATGCATATATATAAACACTGTATGTATAATGTTCTCCATCTTTTTTGTGGTGCTAGGGATGGGTTTTTATTTTTCTTTCTTTCTATTTATTTATTTAGTGCTGGGGATTGAACCCAGGAGCATTCTACCTCTGAGCTACACCCCCAGCCCTATTTTATATTTTATTTTGAAACAGGATCTCACTAAGTTGTGGAGGGCTTCACTAAGTTGTGGAGGGCTTCACTTAGATGCTGAGGCTGGCTGCGTACCTGTGATCCTCCTGTCTCAGCCTCTCAAGTACTGGGATTATAAGCATGTGCCACCACCCCCAGCTGGTACTAGGAATTAAACCTAGAGGCATTTTATCTCTGAGCTACGCATCCAGCCCTTTTTATTTTTTGTTTTGAAGGAGGGTCTCAATAGGTTGCTGAAAGTTTCATTAAGTTTCTGAGGATAGTCTTGAACCTACAATCCTCCTTTCTCAGCCTCTCAAGTACTGGGATTATAGGTATGCGCCACTACACTTGGTTTAGTGTTCTTCATCTTAAGAATTCCTTTTGCAGAGTGATCAAACTTGTTTTTCTTATATTTCTCACTGAGCAAACCCAGCCTTATATGAATATTAAAATGAGGAGGACCTACAAAAGAAGCATCTCTCAGAACATATTAGCATTTATACCACTGTGATCTAACATGGTTTGTTCACTGTTAATTTTGCATGGAAAAAAAAAGTTAGAAAGCTTTGTTTAAACCTACCAAGCAAAAAACCCAACCCAATACAAAACAAAATCCCAGCTGGACCATTGTTTCAAAACCAGAGCCTGTTCTACTCATTCTTTTTGTAAGAAGTATTTATCTAGAATGACATTACCCCTCCCCCTTTTTTGTTTGCAGTGCTAGGGACTGAACTCAAGACTTTACACACACATACATGTCAAGCTCTCTACTTTACCACTGAGCTACACCCCCACTCCCCCGGAATGACATTTCTAAGTCAGAAGTAGCTTCAAGTTCCTAAGGAGAAAAAAATAGGTGCGAGCTCAAGTATAAATCTTAAAAAGTGGGAAGAAAACCACTTGCTGGCGACTTCAACAACAGTCACTGCTTTGGGCCACAATTTTGACCAATTGTAATGAGTGCTGACAAGCATTCAATATTATAATGCACCCAAGCAGAATGTGGAAATTAGGCTCTCTGATGGTGGGGGAACTGAGGAAGCACACCAGGAAGCCCGATTACTGGGTTCTGTGGGGTCTTCAGTTATTGTAGACGCACGATTGCCACCTAGCGGCAGGCATTAACTTCACCTAGAAGGTGGAGGAATTCTTCAGCTCACCTTGACCAGTGTTGAGGATTGCAGCACATTTATTTATTTATTTATTTATTTATTTATTATTTATTTATTTATTTTGCTAGTGCTTGTCTCAATTGAAATTCTTTTCCTTTTCCTTTTATTGTACTTCATCTTAGTTCTGTTTTCTAATTATTTCAAAGGCACTTATTCACCTTCTCTAATAGAAAACATTTTCCCTCACCACTCTATGTCTCTGCTCCAAGAAAGGCCAAGAATCTATGCACAAAACTCCCTCTCTATCTCTCATTCCATTTTGTCCTTCTATCATGGTTGTTTTATCGGGAAGCTGAGGGGTTTCCTGCCTTCCTTATCTCCACCCAGCTACTTTCACGCTTTCTCTTTCTATTTCATATCATGGGAATGCTATGATTTGCATGTTTCCTTCAAAGATCATGTTGAACTTTAATGGCCATTGAAATGATATTAAGAGGTGTAACCCTTGAGATATGGTTAGGTCATAGGGGAACTGCCCTCTTGAATAGATTATGGCCATTATTGAGGGAGTGGGTGGGTTATAAAGGAGGGAATGGGCCCCCTTCTCTCTCTGCATTTCCTCTCTCGTCCTTCCACCTTCCACTGTGGGATGACACAGCATGAAGGCCCATGTCAAATGCCCATTCCATGGATTTCCCAGCTTCAGAAACATGAGCCAAATAAAGCTCTATTCTTTATAAATTATTCAGCTGTCTGTGTTTTGTTGCAACAACATGAAATGGACTAAGACAGAAAATTGGTAACTAGGGTGGGACTGTTGGTTTAGCTAATGTCTGAAAATATGGTAGCGGCTTTGGAACCAGGTAATAGGCAGAGATGGAAGAATTTGGAGATGCAGGCTAGAAAGAGCTTAGACCGTGTTGACTGGAGCATTAAGGGCAATTCTGGTGAGGACTTGGAAGAAGTCTAAAGCTGTAGGAGAGCCTAAATCTTCTTAGGGAATTACATAAGTGGTTGTGATAAGAATGCAGGTAGAGAAATGGGTGGTCAAGGCCGTTCTGATGAGGTCTTGGATAGAACTGAGGAAGATATTGAAAACCGGAGTGAAGACCATCCTGGCTATACCATTGCAAAGAACTTGGCAGAACTGTATTCATGTCTTAGGACTTTATGAAAGGCAGAACTTAGGAAGCAATGAACTAGGCTATCAGGCAGAAGAACTATCTAAAAACAAGAATTTAAGCTGTTTGCAGCATGGCTACTTTTAGCTGCAAACAGTGAGATGCAAGAGGAAAAAATGACTTAAAGATGGAACTTATGATTAAAAGCAAAGCAGAATGGAAAGATTTGGAAATTTCCAACCTAGCTATGTAAAGAGTGAGAAGGTATGTTTAGAAGAACAAAGGATGTGGCTGTGGGATCATCTGCTAAGGAGATTAGGATAGATAGAAGGAATCATCAAGAGAATAGGTGAGCCAGGAATGGTGGTGCACACCTGTAATCCCAGTACTTAGGATGCTGAGACAGGAGGATTTCAGGTTTGAGGCCAGCCTCAGCAAGACCCTCGGCAACTTAGCGATACCCTGTTTCAAAATAAAAATTTAAAAAAATTAGGACTGGGGGTGTAGCTTGGAGGTAGAATTCTGGGTTTGATCTCCAGTATCAGAGAGAGAGAGAGGGAGAGAGAGAAAGCCCTGAGGCTGCCCCTCCCATCACAGAATGTCCAGAGATCTAGGGCAGCAGACATTTTCAGGGGATGAGCCCAAGGTACCCTCCATGGGCTCACTGCCCAGAGCATCTTTGGACTCTGCTCCCCACATTCTGGCATGGTCTCCTTGATTACACCAGCTGTAGCTCAAGCAGGCCCAGGTGCATCTTGAGTCACTGCTCTGGAAGGCACAAGCTGTCAACCATGGCAGTGTCCAAGCGGTGGTGATTCTGCAGGTGTGCATGAGCTGTGCTGCATGGCTTTCTCCACCTAGATTTCCAAGGACGTCATGGACGGCCCGAGGGCCCAGGCAGAGCTTTGTGATAGGGATGGAGGCACCACAGAGAGCCCCTCCTAGAGTAAGCTAAATGGAAATGCGGGGTTGGAGGTGGAGCTGCTGCTGAGTCCCCACTGGGCTGATGCCAGGTTAGCCATGGATGAGTCTGCCTCAGAGAGTCCCCCGAGGGCCACGCCTAGGGAAGCTGTGGAGGTGAAGCCACCTCCAAGACACAGAGCTGTGGGGCCACCCATGAGCAGCTCCAGCCTGGAAGAGCTGCATGCATCAGACACCAAACACAGAGGCCCGAGGCATGGGCTGAGCCCAGCAGAGCCATGTGGACAGGGCGGGCTGGGACCACTGGAGCCCAATGTGCTACCCCGGTGTGCCCAGTTTACAGGATGTGGAGTCAAAGAGGACTATTCTCCAGGTTTAAGACTTAATGTTGTGTTCTCTGATGCTAACTGGAACCACACAGAGAAGGGAATCCTGGGAAATATAGTTTCCATTTAGCTAAGTTGATATAGTACAAAGTCGCTGTGCTGATATTTTGAGCAATGTAAGCCTATCTAAGAAGGTGGCAAATAAATTCAACAGGCAGAGTTAACTCCGAAGAAGTTTATGAGATAGCGAGCGTGGCAGGGAGCCAAAAGCAGCCTCGGAGAGGTGCGTCCTTCGCAAGGCCAGATGTTGCTGGAGGAGGGTGGGGTCCTTTATGGCCTCATGGAGGAACAAATGGCGGGTTTCCCTGGGGCTGACATAACCCGCATCCTCCTAACATAAAGACATGCTGTTAGCAGAGGAAAGGAGTGCCACCTCTTCACTGCTCAGGTGTGGTACCTGGGGTACTCCTCCTGGGGGGGTATAGTAGTGCTCAGGCACCGAAGACTGTGATTGGGGTCAGCAGACAAGGATGGGTGTGTCTTGTGTAAGATCCGAGCCATGCAAATGACCTTTAGCTGAGCACCTGGAACTTTTGCCAGAACCATTAGAAAATAGGTGTGATGATGTGACAGTGAAATCCAGGAGCTGTGTCCCTAGAACAAAGGCAGTGATGCCGTGCTGGCCCAGGACAGGGTGGTCCAGGACAGGGAAGGTCCCCTTGAATGCAGCTAAATGACAGGAATGGAGAGCTGGTGAGTGACACCAACAGCAGGGGTGTGAGGCCACACAGGAGCAGCAGTCGCTGGGGCAAGACAGCTGCCTGTTAGCCATGCTGTGTGCCTGAGGCGCCCAGCCCAGAGCCAAGCAGGGAGGGTCCACGGAGATTCCCTCAAAGCCCCTGCCTGCCCTTCCTGCCCCTCCATCCTGGGGGGAGGGTTGAGGAACTTTAGTTATATTCATACTGATAGTGATAAAAATCCCATCCGTATGTACTTAGAGACAGAAAGTGAGTTGAATAATGGTCTTGAAGATGAATTTGGGGTCAGATGCTGAAGAAAGAAGGAAGTGGAAAGGCGAGAGGTGAAGGAAGAATTCTCAGGGACTGAAGTCACTTCAGCAACAGTCTAGAAGCCAGAAAGGGTGGCGGAGGCCGAGGGGTTTGGCTGCATCCCAGAGGCTGGTGCCAAACGTGGAATTAGCGAAGATGGGGATGGGAGGCAGGACTGGTCATTTGGTGGATTGGTAGACTATTGAAAACGAGTAAAGCTTATTTTTCAAAGTATTTATCCTATATTTATAAATATTATGCATAATATATTTTATATTTGTTTATATTAATGTATGTTCATATTTGTTCACTTACAAATAATCAGGCATGGTGGTGCTTGCCTCTAATCCCAGTACTTGGGAGGCTGAGACAAGAGGATGGCAGGTTTGAGGTCAGTCTCAGCAACTTAGCAAGACCCTCAGCAACTTGCTGAGAGGCCCTGTTTCACAATGAAAAATAAAAAGGGCTGGGGGAGTAGCTTGGAGGTAGAATGTCCCTGGGTTCAATCCCCAGTACAAAAAAAAAAAAGTTAATACCTGCACAAGGTATAAAATTCAAACTAAAGGAGATACAGTAAAACTAAAATTTCCCTTCCCTTCTACTATCCCCCTATCTAAGTCCTCTGCCTAGGAGGCACCTGTGTTCTAATTCATCTTTCATGTTCTTATACATCTTTCTGGGGACAGCTTATGAATATGAAAACATATTTTTATAATAGCTTTATTGAGATACTATTTAATACCATAAAATTCACCTTTTCAAAGTGTAAAAATTCACTGTTTTTTAGCATATTCACAGACATATGCAACAATTGGCACGATCTAATTTTAGAACAGTAGTATTTGAAATCCTAGAATTTTCATCATTCCAAAAAAGACTGTATAAATGAGCAGCTGTTCCCTATTGCCCTTCCCCCAGCCCTTAGAAACGGATTTCCTTTCTGTCTCTGCTCTGACTGCTCTGGACCTTTCATACAAGTGAAATAGTGCAATTATGTGATCTTTTGTGATTATTTTTTGCTTAGCGTAATATTTTTCAGATTCATTGCTTATGTAGCATATTCCAGCACTTAATTCCTTTTTAAGATCAAATAATGTTCAAGCTTTGTTTAGTATTTGTGTGCCTAACACAATGCATGGCACACAATAGTCAATAAGTGTTTTAAACAGGACATCTATTTATTTATTTATTCATTTATTTATTTGTAGTGATGGGGCTGTGCCCTGGATAATCCCCATTGAGAGCATGCCGAGCAGGTGCTCTACCACTGAGCCACATCCCCAGACCTTTTTATGGCCAAATAATATACCTTTGTATAGGTAAAGCAAATTTTGTTTATCCACCAGCAGATAAACATCTGGTTGTTTCCATATTCTGGCAAATGTTTCAATTCTCTTGGGTGTATACCTACCAGTAGAATTTTGGGGTTATATGGTAATTTAATATGTAACTATTTGAAAAACTTGTTTTCCAAAATATCTAACCACATTTTACAATCTCACCAGCAATGAATGAGGGTTCTAATTTTCCTAACTTTTCCAATGCTTATCATTTTTTGTCAATTTTACTTTTGCTGTCTTAGTGGGTGTGATTTTGATTTGCATTTCCCTAATGACTCATGATGTTAAACATCCTTTTATGTATTATTGGCTGTTTGTATGTTTTCTGTGGAGAAATTTCTAGTGCAATCCCTTGCCCACTTTGAAAAATTGGACTGTCTTTTTTTATTATCAAATGGTAAGAATTCTTTATATATTCTAGATATGTATCTTATCAAATATATAGTTTTAAAATATTTTCCCCATTCTGTGGGTTGCCTTCTCACCTTCTTGATAATGTCCTTTGAAGCACAAAAAGGTTTTAATTATAATTAAGTCCAATTTATTGAGTTCTTTTGTTATCATTCATTTTTGTTTTCGAAGAAACCATTCCCTAGCCTAATGTCACAATTATTTAATCCTGTGTTTTTTCCGAAGTGTTTAACAGTTTTATCTTTTCATACAGTCCTATAGACCCTTTTGATTTAGTTTTTGTGCATGATGCAAGCTAGGGGTCCATGTTCCTTCTTTTGCATGCGGATATGCAAAAAAATACTATTTTATGCACAAATTACAGCATACCTTTTGACTATTTTTCCCTTTACCTTTTCACTTAATATGTCTCTATATTTGTTCTATTTTCTTTTAATAGCTGCATGCAACTGTACTTTGTGGATGTACCAAATTTATTTAACTTGTCCTCCAGTGAGAAAATGTAAGGTTGTTTCTAATATTTTGCTGCCATTAAAAATGCTGCAGTGTCTAGTTATATACATCTTCTGTTCCTACTTACCTGTAGATATATTTCCTGAAATGGATCAAATGTGTCCAAGGTGTAGACAGAATTATGAAGGAGAATGACAAGTTGCCCTCCACAGAGGTAGTTATCAATTTACACTCACAGTAGGCTCCTACTCAGTAAGTAGGGCAACTTGACAGGGAGGGTCTAGACACAGCTCTCTCTCAGGCTGCAGGACTCTAGGTGGACATAAGCTTGTTGCAATAGTACAGGTAAGGGATGGTGATGTCCTGCACTGAAGTGTGGCCTTGGAAACAGAAAAGGGCAATGGGAGAATAATGACAGTCGAAAGAACAGGAAGAGTTATCAAAAATCAGTAAATTCATTAATTAGTTAATTTTTGTTTTGTCTTGTCTTTTCAAAAATATTTATCTGGTGCTGGACGCAGTGGCGAGTGCTTGTAATCCCAGCACTTGAAAGGCTGAGACAGGAGGACTAGAGTAAGGCTGATCTGCAGTAAATTAGACAGATGCTGTTTCAAAATAAATAAAATAAAGCCGGGCGTGGTGGCGCACGCTTGTAATCCCAGTACTTTGGGAGGCGGAGACCGGAGGATCCGGGTTCGCGGCCAGCCTCA
>PVJS01042436.1:0-17516 GCA_004027185.1 Glis glis | reverse complement strand
ACCAAACAACCCAATTAAAAAATGGGCTATCGAAATGAACAAACACTTCACAGAAGAAGAAATACAAATGGCCAAAAAATATATGAAAATGTTCATCATCATTAGCAATCAGGGAAATGCAAATCATAACTGCACTGAGATTCCATCTAACTCCAGTTAGAATGACAATCAAGAATACAAAGAATAACAAATGCTGGCAAGGATGTGGGGAAATAAAAATCGTACACATTGTTGATGGGATTGTAAATTAGTACGCCCACTATAGAGATCAGTATGGAGGTTCCTCAAAAGACAAGAAATGGAAACACCATATAACCTAGCCATACCACTCCTTGGTATCTTTCCAAAAAATTGAAATTAAAGCACTATACCCATATTCATAGCAGCACAATTCACAATAACCAAATTATGAAACCAACCTAGGTGTCCATCAACAGATGAATGGATTACAAAATTATGGAGTATCCACACAATGGAATTCTACTCAGCAATAAATAAGAACAAAATTATGTTATTTGCAAGAAAATGAAAGGACCTGGAGAACATTATGTTAAGTGAGATTAGCCAGTCACAGAAAGTGAAGAGTCATATGTTTTCTCTAATATGCAGAAGCTAGGGAGTAATTGGGATACCAGAGGGACTCCAGATAATAGAGGAGAAACCTCAGGGGAGCCAGGGAGGTGGTTTAAGGGAATGGGAGGGGGAAGAATGAGGTTCATTGAAGGAAATACTACCGTCAACTATGTGTACATAAGTGAAAATACCAATGTCAATCTCAGTACTCTATATGGGGAAGTGGGAGATGGGGAGGCGGGGGGGGGACCAAGTGCTGTGTGCATGTATGTCACTGTCAACATGATTTACATTTATGTGAGATTGTAATGTACCAATAAAATCATAAAATTACGATAAAAATACGATATGTATACCTACGTTTATAGCAGCACAGTTGTATAATTAATTATAATTCCCCTTACTCCCATACCCACCTTGGTAGTCATTAGTGATATTCCCCCAGTATTTACAATTCTCCATTCCATGTAGGATTGTTCTTTTTGATCCCTATGATTGAATGGGGCCTTGTAATTATTTCCAGCCAATGAGATATAAGCAGGAATAATGTATGTCCATTCTGGTTGAAATTTTACTTACCAGTCCCAAATCCTTAAGAGCTCTCTTTTCCCCCTAGTTTGATGACGAGCAATGTTCGAGAGTGACTGTTTCTTAGATCCTGTAATGAACAAAAGCCTCCATGACATACCATAGTGGACATTTAATAGGAAGTAAATCTTTGTTGTTGTAAGCTACCAACATTTTGGGCATGTTTGTTACTATAGCATAATAAAGCCTATCCTGACTTGTTTATTTCTCTACTCCCCACTTACTACATAACATTTAGTGGCTACAAGATGAACTATGCACTCTCTAGTATTCAAGACTATCTTAATATGGATTCATTCTACTTTTTATTCCCTTAGGATGGTTTATGCACCTTGCTTTCCAGTAGATATGGACTCTTTGTCCCCTGTCAAATTCTAAGATTGAGTCTTTCTTGAGTGTCTCATTGCTTTACAGCTGTGTATGAATTTTCCCATTTTGAATTCCCATAAGCATCTTGTTGACGTAATTTTTATGACCTTTTTTGTTCTACCTTTTACCTCACATCTCTGTGAACTTTTTTATTCTCTTTACAAATAGCTAATAAATAAGTTTGAAGGCAGGACCTGTGACTTATTCATATCTATATCCTTGTAGAAATTAGCTTTATTTCTAGCTCATAGGACGTTGTTCAATGAATATTTGGTGTCTTGAAATGTCTTGAAGATATAACTCAGTAAAGATAGTCATTTTTATTTTTTAAAATACTGTTTTTCTTCAATCAAAAGTGATTTATAATAATTATAAACTGAAAGATATCTATGCATTCTCCTAGTTTTTTATGACTCATTATCTATCCATCTATTTATCTATTCATCCATCTATCATGTATTTCTATTTCCTTAGTCACCTATATTTTCATGATCAAATAGGTACATTAAGACCTTTAAGCAACAGTCTACTGCCGCATTTTGACAAATTCCCAGTTGTACACCTAAGAAATAAATACTTTAAAATCTTTTTGTTTTGTGTTCTTCTAGAATTTATGTTGCATTTTAATGCCATGTATGCATATGTAGTCATTAATTGATAAATTGACTTCAAACATCAGCTATTGGTTTCCTGATGTAGATTGTATCCATTACAACAACTTGAAACACCGTTCCCCATTCCCATATACTTAGGGCACAATATTTTTAATTTTTCTATTAGTTAACTTTATATTTTTAATATTCTTAAAGTTCTGCTTCTTGTGTAGTCATTTGCTGATAGTACCTCTTGATTACCCACTTTGTGAAATGAGGATCTCAGGAGCCCATACTCCATCCCTCTCCCTTTACATCAATCCACTTTTTTTTTATCTTAACCTTTACTTGAAAAATTTCAGCCTTTGCATACTTCTTTGCAACCTTAATTAAGTCTTCTGTGACTTTAAAATCAATAAAGTGCATTTATCTTATTGACTAAGTAAAACTATTTGCCACAGAGCCTGAGTACAATGACTTAACTTGCTTTTTGCATAGCACTATGTTCTTTTCTCCCTGTTTCTAATTGCCTTAGAAAATATACAACATTGTCTGTCTGACAAAAAATGATGGTATTTTACCAACATCTCAATAAACTGGAATGTAGGAACTCCTCTCTTGGTAGGAGGTCTTGCTTGCTTCTGATATTACTCCACCCCAAGTTTCCTTGGCTCCTTTCTGGGCCTGCCTTCTCTTTATTGCTCTCTTGGGTTGGCTCCCAAATCTCATTCTTCTTTTTCTTGGCTTATGTCCTCATTTTCCTGGAACACACATTTAAGCAACTTCCTAACTAAAAAATCATGAGGAGAATTTTCTGAACTATTGAATTGTCTGGAAACTATTTTATTCTGAACCCACTATCATTCATATGTTGTCAGGGATGACATTCTAGGTCTAAAATCATTTTCCTTTTAAGGATGTGAAGGTGCTGCTGATGCTAAACCAGATGCCAGCACAGTGATTCTTTTCCTTATATTTCTTGTGTTTCTTTTTCTTTCTGTGTCCTTCCTACCTGCCCCACCACATGCAGAGTTTGGGGATCTTCTCTTTCATCTTGGTGTTCTGAAATTTTACAAGCATGTGTAGATCCGGATTCTATTTTAAAAATCTTGTGTTATAACTGGTGGGCCTCGTTAATTTGTTTCCTTCATCTATGCAAATTCTATCCTATTAATGTTTGTTCATTTCTTCCATTCTCTTGCTCTGTTCTCCATCTCCCCTCAAATACTGGTGCTCTCGATTTAAACTTCTTTGGCTTTGTTGTTTTTACTCATATTGGTCTCTTGGTTGTTTGTTTGAGATTTCTTGCCTTTATATATACATGCTCCTGTGGAGTACTTTTTACTTGGCAAACACTTTATATTTTAAATTAAATTTTTTCTTTTTCCTCATTGCTTTTTTATTACAGCAATTTGTCATCCCTTTCTCATATTATGGATACAGTGGCTTTTGAAATGTATGTGTGGTGGATGCTCTCATGTGCCAGCCCGGTCCCCTCTAACCAGGAGCCCTTGTTTTTCCATGCCCTGCTGCTTAGAGTGCTGTTGCTGAGTCCCTCCTTGGGAATTTTACAAGGAACCCTCCATGTATGATCCGAATCTCATAACTGATCAATAGGGGTAGGGGTGGGTTGGGGTTGGGGATGTATAAGGAGCTGAGCGCTGCTTCAATTATAGAAGTACCCAAAGGGCCATCCCAGCTACTGCACACCCCCTGGGTTGCCTGAAGTGTCCGCTGCAACTGCATTACTGTCCATTTCCTCCCTCAGTCCTGGCTTCCACACCACTTCACTGCCTTCATTAGGGAACATGCAAATCCCTCTTTCCGAGTCTGTTTGCCTTGGAGTCTGGCCTAAGACAATTTGTAAGGATACTCATTCGACATTTTTTGTTTTGTTTTACTTTTATAATTTCTTTCTGTCTTGAGGTAAACATCTAGATGCATTTCATTCTGTTTAGGGTATATAAGAAGGTTGATGAAGATGGAGTCAGCTCCACAGGACAACAGTTAAACCTTTTATTTTTTTTTATTTTTGTGGTACTGGGGATTGAACTCAGGGGCATTCTACCTCTGAGCTATACCCCAGACTTTTTTATTTTGAAACAGGGTCTCACTAGTTTGCGAGAGTCTCACTATTGCTGAGGCTGGCCTTGAACCTGTGATCCTCCTGTCTCAGCCTCCCAAGTCCTAGGATTAGGCATGTGCCACCACGTCCAGCTTAGAATTAATCATTCTTTCTAACCCTGTTTTCCTCTCCTCTCCATTTTTATGTCCACACCTCTGCTAGAGGTCCGCCCCATAAGGACTCCTGTCTTGGCTGAAATAGTCTTTGCAGGTGCTCTGTGTCTCTGTGCCTTGGCCTGTGCGACTCTGTTCCTCCATCCTGTCAGTCACTAAGCTTAACCTGCTTTCTGTGTTCCAGAAATGCATTAGCATATCTCCTCTGTCGATGATCCTCTGCCTGAATTTAATTAGTTGTAATGTTGAGTTGGATCTTTTTTTTATTCCTTTACCTTGTGTTAAAGTGATCCTAAGAGAAACAGTGTGCCTATTACTCTCAAGTAAACCTGATGTCTTCTCCTGACTTTTGTTTGGCTTTTAGTAGGATATTTAGTAGGATAGTTATGTTACTGATTGACCTTTGGTGAGTTGGATTTCAAGATTTTAAGATAGTGTAAAGAACTCAGACTTTCCCCAATTCCTTGGTAGCTATTTGAGAAAGATACCAGATATAAACAAATGTATTTGATGTCTTCTAGAAGTGGATATAGGATCAGATGCAACTATAGTCATTTAACTGCATTTCTGATAATTATACAGTCAAATAATGACTATATGTCTTCCTTGATTAACTGCTACAGATAAATAAAAACAAAACAAAAACAGTGTCTGAGATATTAGGTAATAGTCTAATGAAGGTAGCAAAAATAAAAATAGATCATTTTACTAAAGAATGGCAAAAGCTAGCTAATAATATTAGCAAGTGTAGAGCTATTTTTTTTTTTTAGTGCTGACTATGTGCTGGGCCTCTACAAATGCTTTGCATTTATTAACTAATTAATATTCATAACAAACTTAGAGATTTATTGTTTTCTTCAGTTTGCAGATGACAACATGGAGGCAATTGACCAAGGGTTGACAGCTGGTAAGTGGTGAAGCCAGGATTCGAGTCTGGGCAGATTCTGAGCATTTAGCCACTCAGCTCCATGGTTTTTCCAGAGAGAGCAGGGTAAAACACAGAAGTTGAACACCTAATAGAGTTGGAGGTGATACTTTGAACATCTTGTTTGTTTGTTTTGTTTTGTTTCTATGGGGATGAGAGAATTTTCAGAATTTTTGGTCATTTATTGATAATCTTTTGGAAAAACCATTCCCATGATGAGCCAAAGTACTTAAGTTATGGTCCTCTCAGCAAAGACTTGATGGTCTCATCCAATAAAGCTGATCTGGCTACACATGGAAAACAAATCAAAATATTTTATTGAATTTTTGTAAATAGTCTTTATAATCACAAATTGAATTATTTCACAACTATATTCAAGTATGCAGAAGAATATTAATAGCAACACCCTAGAAACAGTGCAAATGTCTATTAAACATAAAATGGGTAAAGTAATCATGGTAATTCATAAGGCAGAGTAAGAAACAAGTATAATATCCAAATGCATTTTATATAGTCTTCTATCTGTGCCATATATTTCATAACAGAACATTTAAAAAGAATAACATTTTAATTGGCTGTAGTAGAATAATGGCTAAGATTTATATACGGACTTAATGTAAATGTACTTAATTAATATAACATTACTTAAAGTAATAATAGCAAACTTCCTTAAGTCATTTCAGACATAAAGTGCAAGCAGGCTTTGTATGGAAGACTTAAGGAATGAAAAATTATTAAGCTGGTTAAATTTACTCCTTTCTAAAATGAAACATAATCAGTACATCCATATACATAGCTGAGTTAAAAATCCTTACCATTCTTGTTTTATTCCTCAGAATGGATAAAGAACAAACAGGAAACAGGCAGGTAAAGTGTGGAGTCCATTTCAGAAGGAGAAAGAATGGAGAGAACTCTTTGCCAGTAGGAACCATGGTCTTTATCCATAATGCCTTCTGTGGCTACTTAAACCTGGGATGGTTCACTATAAAGCCAGTTTGCTAAATCCCTGGATGTTTTAAATAATAAGTGTCATATCTATTTTTAATAGAGACCATTCATTCATTCATTCATTCATTAATTTAATACATACTTATGAAACACCTACTATGTGCTTGTTCTTTTGCTGGGGAGATACTAGTGAACAATGATATGGTCCCTACCCTCCTGAAACTTACTGTTTAAGAGAATACAGACCAAAAGTAAGCCAGAGAATCTGCACATTTCTCCCAGTGTATTGAAATAAAGACCTATTTATTAGAGCCATTTTTTCATTGATCATGTATCCAGCACTTAATATTGGCTTTAGGGATATTAACTCAATGAGAATTCTATAAATAGATCAGTTACAATGAGAGTAAGAAACACTATATAGGAGTCCTTTGGCTTGAAGGATGTTCTAAATAGGATAAATCCATTAAACAATTACGTATAATATTTACCTCACTATTTATGTGTAAGTCACTGAAGAGTATAGGAAAGCTAATCAGGCATGGACTCTACACTCAGACATTTGACAGTTGTCAATACCCCCGCCCCCTGCCAGCACTTCTTCTTCCTTGCTTTTTAAAGTAAAGTTTGCTGACCTCTTCTTGGGTGCTCAGCTCTGACCCAATTCTCAGAACCGTTTCAGTAGATGAGTGTCCTTCCTTCCTCTGGTACCATGCTTTTCTCTAATGCTTATTGTTAAGAAATTATTTCCAACTCTCTACAATGATCTTCAATCTCTTCTCTGCATTGGCCAGTGTTTCCCTAATGAATTGAGCGCACATCCTTAGAGGAGGGCTATGTCTCTGGTTTCCTTTCTATAATCCTCTCAAGCCTCCATGTTAGATATGACCATCCTGGTGTTAGAGAAGAAAAAAAGACTGGAAGTTGACTAGTTTTTTCCATGATTTGTCATCCCCAAAGTGGTAGAATAACTTCACCCTAACCCCCAATTTTTCCAAGAAGCTACATTGCCCCTTTTATAAAAGTTTTTTGTCTTAGTTGTTGTTTGTTTTGATTTGTGGAGGTTTTTTTTGGGGGGGTGGCTTTGAGGAGCATGCCTAAATGCTTGATTTTACTCAGTGTCTCTCATCTCTGTTCTGATTTCTGAATCTCCACCAACACCATTCAAAGTTGGCTCATCACTGGTGGTGAGATAGGTCTCTGACAGCTAGTCCCATTTTCTTTCTGATTCTCACACTGCAGATGGAGCTAAAATTCTCCTTTGATTCCTAGCAATGAAAGCACCCACGAGCATGAAGGTTTACTTCCATTCTTACTTTTTAAAATCTCAAGGAACTGGTAAAACTGTTTGTTCCATTTCTACATTGTGAAATTCTAGACATATAAATATAGAAAGCCAAGACAGAGAAGAGAGTATCAAGAAGGTTTTTGTAGAAAGGTTATACTACTCCAAGTGAAAGAGGCAAGACGCAAGGGCGGTGCTGCCAGCATGAGTTCTGTGGAATGCACACATATTGTAGGTTTTTGTTTCATTATCCTATGATAAGCAATTACTCAAAGAAGTCACATATTTACTAGCGGCATTCATTCCTTCATTCATTCTACAAAGATATACTGAGTGCCAACCTAGTATCCAGCATTATTCTAGTCCCAGAGGTTATAGCATTGAAACCCGAGAACAATGAATTAAAAAATTATGGGATATGCACACTATGGAATTCTACTTAGCCACAAAGAAGAACAAAACTATGTCATTTGCAGAAAAAAATGGATGGCACCGGAGAATAGTATACTAAGTGAAATTAGTCAGTCACAAAAAGAGAAAGGTGAGATGTTTACCCTCATATGTGGAAGCTAGGGAGAAAATGGGATACAAAAGGTCCCTCTAGACAAAGGAGGAAAAACCCTAACTGAGTGATGGAGGGAGCCTCAGGAAGGTGGGTGGGGGGATGGAGACTCAGTGAAGGAAACACTTTAATGGAAATGATGTACATACACAAAATTATCAATGCCAAGCTCAATGTTGTGCACAGGAAGGGTAAGGGCGCAGGTTGGGAGTTGTGGGAAGGCTCACTGAGTGCTGTGTGTGTGCATGTATGTACCTATCACTCTGAACTTCATCATGATGTATGATTATAATGCACCAATAAAAATAGCTTAAAAATTATGAGACAATACAAAGATTATATCTTTAAGGTAATAGTAATATAGCAGTAGAAGGCAGATAATAAATAAGTGGTCACAAAATGAGGTAGTGAATATTTTGGTAGTGATAAGAAATGAAGAAAATGAAGCAAGTAATGAACTCTGATTATTAGGGGGTGGTGGTATGGCAGGTGACCTCTACTGTGGCCCCTAATGGTCTAGCTCAAAACCTCTTACACAAGGTAGTCAAGATCTTATGATTTATGCTAGCAATTTGCTTCTCATAGGTTGAAACTATCAGGATCTTTTAAAAAGTTTATACCAGCAGTGTAAGCCTTACTTGCCATTGATACTGTACTGATATATAACTGGAATCACTACCTTCTGAATTAGCATTGGATCATTTGAGCCCTTTTGTTCAGAATCAGTTATCAAATTCATTTGTGCCAAAGTATGCCAATTGCTAAGAGGACCAGCTTTAATGAGGCCCTTTTTTAGTTTCCACATTTGTTATCTCTCTTTCAGAGTTACAGGCTTATTCATGGACTATTACCGTTAATAATGTTTAAATGAGCTAAGATGTAATACCTTGTCACATACCATTTTTTCTTTGAGGCATTTAGGACTTATTGAAGTTCTTGCTCTAGAGAAAATTCAAGCATACAGAAATAAAATCAGTGCTCATGTATCAAAAAATCATACGGGCCTACTCTATTAGAATCCCTTGGGAGTTCACATGAGGGTGTGTGCAGCCTTCGAGAGCTAGTGGCTGGATTTTAGATGTTACCATTCTACACAACGTTGACACCACTTCCTAGAACCAGTGTCCTAGTTTCCTAGAATGAGGCTGCCTCACAGCTTCCAGTCCCAGCTCCCAGCACGAAATCTTCAGTGGAAATATCAGAGATTCCTTTGTTAGCTGGTCTGTAGGAGAATGAGAAAAAGACTTTGCAGGAGGATGTGAACAGTGAACAAAAGCAACAAGGTCACACATGCCCTCAGAGAAAGGAAGGAGGGAAAAATATCATCTAAAAGCTCTCCCCTTTACTACCAGCTCAATTCCTACTCTGGGAATCATCAGAAAACTAGAATATAGAACCTGTGCTTTTTATTCTTCTACTCCCAACCTCTGTTGGGGATTCTCTGTCACAAAGTATGGTTTCTTTCTTTTACCAGGCTGTACTTTCTCCCTTTATGAGTTTCCTAAAGTCAAAGTAACCATCCCAAACATTTCTATTTAAATAAGAATTCCCTAAAGTCAAAGTAACAATTTCCTTAAAAAATAAGAATTTCCTAGAGCCAAAGTAACACTTTCCTAAAGTCAAAGTAACAACCCTAAACATTTCTATTTAAATAAGAATAGACTTAATTATTTTAATAAAATATACTTGTTAAAATAAGATTTTTGTGTATATCACCCTAAATCAAAACTTCAGTTGCTATATCTTGACAACTTTGGTGCTTCTACTTTCATTATAGTTATGTTCCCACTTGGGTTGACCATCTGATGTCCAGAGAGCAGCCAGTAGGACCACTCAGGGCTCATAATCTCTTAATAAGATGACACATGGTCCACTGTGTTCTCAAACCCAGTCTTCATGCAGAGTGTGCCAGGATTATACTTCTATAGAATGAAAGTCTGTCCATCAAAATTTAGTCTGCATTATTATTGCTCCTTCAGTAACTGGTAAGTAAAGTAAAATACATTCAAAGCAAGGTGCTCTCTGGTCTTCAGCAAGCAATAAAACTCCAGCATCAGTTACTGCCTTTGGGACTTTATCTGGTGTAATAGACAAGAAGGAATTAGAAAGATACTCAGAGGTAGAAATTGCATGCATTATCTAAGAAACTTAGTTTCACAAAGCAATTTATCATTGTTTTCACAAAGATCCTCTCACTAGCCCAAAGGATATGGTTTCCCTGCCATCCTGCTTATTCAGTAAATATGAGTGTATTTTTACATGGGTGTGTCTGGGGAAGCACATGTTGTGTTTTTTATAAGGCTGTGAAATGATTCTGTGAACTGTCATGCGGAAAGTGTCAGAAGACCACCTTCTGAGGACTTGTGACAATCTTGAGGGTTTAATTTTAAGTAGAGACTTACTTAGAAGAGTCATTTCTCTTTCTTTAGATTCTCCTAGGTGATACCTATGTGCTTCTTTCAGTAGATTAATAGATGGATGGATGTACATATCCTGGTGTTCCAGTAATAATCTGTCCCAATCTATAGTTTATGTAAATATATGTTTTTCCAGATCTCAGGAGATTTATTTATTAAATGATAGGCACCAACTGAGTGGAAACAGTGATTATTTAGAAGTTAAGAATACCTGGGGCCGGGCGTGGTGGCGCACGCTTGTCATCCCAGTACTTGGGAGACGGAGACCGGAGGATCCTGGTTCACGGCCAGCCTCAGCTACTTAGTGAGGCCCTCCGCAACTTCGTGAGACCCGGATTCAAAATAAAGTATAAAAATAGGGCTGGGGGTGTAGCTCGGAGGTAGAACACCCCTGGGTTCAATCCCCGGTACTGCAAAAAAACAAAAAAAGAATACCTGGGGATTTGAGTGCATCTGACAGGTTCTTCATGGCTCCATTTCTGCCCACCTGTGTGTCCTTGTGCTCCTCACAATTACTCTGGTCCTCGACTTTTATTCATTAAATAATGATGGTTCTTACTACCAGCTGACTTAATTTTTAGCTTTATGACTTTAGACGATTTATTCTCATTCTTTTCATCTATAAAATGGAATAGTAGTATCTTCCTCAAAGCGATGTTGTAAGAACTAAAAGAAATGCTCCCTGTGAGGTGTTTAGAATGATTTCTGGCATGTGGGGAGCACAGCATATATAACCTATTAGTATAACCTCACAGGATTATGAGTCTTAAAAATGGAGTGCCCGTGAGACGTACACTGTAAATTGTTACTTCATGTAAGTAGGTTCTGATGGAAATGATTGTGCATATTTGTTGTTTGTGATGTTAAAGACTTCATTGTCCTTCTGATTAACTATGCAGGAAAAACATTATATTCCTGCTCCCATTACATAAAAATTAAATTAATGATGTATTAAATATTAAAATGTAAAACATGAAATACTGAGAGAACTAGAAGAAAATTTCAGTGAATATGTGTACAATATTAGACACAGAGAGCACTTCATAAACAGGATAAGGCCAAAAACTACAAAGGAAAAGTCTAATTGTACTCCATGATAAGAGAAAAAAGTACCCCATATATGACAGAGGATAACATAATACAGTGAAAGGACTATTTCAAGCAGAGAAAATTTTATAATAATGTGTAATAGATGAAGGGAAAATATCTATAGTGTTTTAAAATTGCAGATAAATTCAGGAAAATGGCCAAAAAATGGACAAAGGCCATGAACATAAAATTTTATATTAAAGCAACACAAGTTTCAATGGCTTCACTAATCCTAAGAATATATATTAAAAAGATAATGTTTTGCTTACCAAGTTAGGAAAGACTAAAAAGGCTGATACCAAATTTTAATCAGAAAATAAGAAAAATAGACATTCTCCATATGAATAGTAAGACTATAATTGATTAAATCTATCTGTAGTATTTTCATGGGAGACAGGATAATTCTGTGGGTTCTTGGCCTCCATGATGAAAAGAATTTCAACACGTGCCATTCAGAGAGAAGGCAAAGGTTTAATTCAAGAAAGGTGAGGATACAGGTTCAGGGGAGACGTGGGCCATCTCAAGATGGGGAGAGTGAGTCTCTCTGCGCATCCAAGCAAGCAAGAGAGAGCATTTGCGGCTTTCTCAGTTCTTTTATAGAACCCCCATGAGGGGATAGGTGGGGTCGCACAGTGAAAGTCTGGACTTCTTCTTAATCTTCAGGTTCCCTGGCAACTGAAGGGTGGTGCCTGGCTGGTGTCTGACATTTGTCTCCCTCATGTACCCTTTGTTTACACTAAACATCTCAGGGATCTCAGGTGGGGAGAGGGGCCATTGTGATTAAGGGTGTGGACTCATTGAGGCTTCTACCTAAGACAGAACACACCCTGTAGGGTGGAGTTAGAGATCACGGAACTTTCCAGATTTTAAAACTATATTTTCCTTCCCATTGCCTCCTTTCTACCTAAAATTTTTATTTCTTCTATTCTACCTCATCAGTATAATTTGGCAATATATTTTAAAATTTAAACTTTTCATGCTATTGGATGAAGCAAACCCATTTTTAGGAAGTTTTCCTTATGAAAATATTCATAGGAATTGGCAAAGACATTTATGTAGTAATAATGGTCACAGCAGTGTTGATTTTTAGTAATAGAAAATTCCAGTCATTCCACACACTTAATTTCTGCATTGTAGTATTGATTACACAGGCCAGACCTATTGAAAATGGGAGGAGACTCGATCAAGGATATGAAGAGGTCCCTGTTTAAAAGAAAGTGTTCTTTCCTTAGTTCTGGAAGCAATAATGCAGCCTCTGAGTCGTCATGGAGATAAGCTAGCCTGAATGTTCGTGGGAGATGTTGGGGCCCACTGATGCTCTAGAGCAATGAGAGCTCTAGAGATGGCTCCTCATTAGTGTAAACAGGAGAATCACTGGGGACCATCTTGGGGGCTGGTTCACACATCAAGACAATGTGTGCGGGGGCGTAAGCAAGACTTGAAGTCTCCCCTCCAGTCTCTCCCCCTCTGCTGTGTCAGGATGGTCTGTTCCTCAAGCTGTTCCCACCAAGCCTGCTTCCTGCACACACACACACACACACACACACACACACACACACACACACCAGTTCACGGAAGCCTTTGATCTCTGATGATTTTTTTATATTAGCTTCTCAGATAAGAATTTCACTGTCTTCTAGCACTTGTCTGGAGTTGATACTGCAGGAAAGAACTAGTCCTTGCCTTTCTCTTTTTTAATCTAATTAAATTCCCAGGTTTTTTAAATGTCAATGTCCTTTTCTCTTGTCCTTTTGGGTTCCTTTTTTAGTTGTCTGAGTTTAATACTTCTTTCACATTTTTATAGAGAGCATATGTTTCTTTTTTTAAAAAAAATTAGAACTAAACCAATCAATAGTATGTGAAAAGTCATCCCCATCTGAAGTTAGATGACTTATCACGCTTTGGCATCTCCCCTGAGGAGCTGGTTCAAAGCAGCACGGCTCTATTTTCCTGAGTTCAGCCCACATCAGGGTGACTGAGGGAAACTTTGCAGACTGAAGACCAAACCCACTTCCATGACAGCAGAGGGCTGAAGTGACCTGTCCGTGGTCCGTCTGGGTCAGTAGTGGAGCTCATCATGGCACTCTCTGAGGCCCCTCTGGAGAAGGATGATTTCTTGTGATTTGATTTTCATTCTGCAGCCTCTGGTTGCCCTGGTCCTGATGGGGACGTGTGAACCCTGGCATACATCTGGGATGCTGGGGCCGCTGATGTCCAGAGTGAGAGTTCTCAGTGCTGCTGGCTTCCCATTATTTTTTTAACGTGCTTTTATTGGTGCGTTGGAGTCTCACATCACAGTGAATATCTATTTGATGTTAACATACATGCACACAGCTCTTAGTGTCCCCCCTGCCTCCCCCTACCCATATGAAGTACCGAGAATGATGTTGGTATATTCTCACATGTACATATTGTTTATGATAGTAATTCCACTGATTCACTTCTTTCTTGCCCTTCCCCTTCCCTTGTACCACTTCCCTTGCCCCACTGAGGGTTCTTGATTATCAACTGGAGTCCTTTGTGTGTCCCCACTACTCCCTAGGTTGCACATATTAATGAAAACATATGTCCATTCTTTTTTTTTTTGTGATTGACTGGTCTTGCTTACATAATGTTCTCCAGAACCTTCCATTTTCTTGCAAATGATGTTATTTTGTTCTTCTTTATTGATGACTAGAATTCCATGGCTTCCCATTACAACCATGTGGATAAAGATGCTGGTTCCTGGGTCTTGCTGCTTGGCTTTTATTGTTGGCATTATTTGATTGGGTGTTGAACCCAAGCATTGCTATTTTTTAAGGGTCCTCAGCTAGTGTGAATAACTCTTCTCAGAAAACAGGTTGGCCTAAGCCTTGAATTTCCCTGCATTACTTCCATGTGTAAAGTAGCCAGGGTCATCTTCACACTCACCAAGAACTTTCACCTCTTCAGAGGGGCCACACACGGCTGACATCCTTCAGTGCAAGCGCCAAAGTCATATGGCTCACCCATTAGTGACCCTGCATTAGAATCAACAGATGTGTGTAAACTTCAGGGCAGAACATTTCCGAAAGAACCCACATCATTACTTTAAAAGGTTTTTAGGCAGACAACATCATCATGAAAGAAAGAAAGTGATTTGTTTTGCAGAGTTGCTTTGTCAGCTTTTTGATCCGCATAAAAAGCAGTTAGACCAAATTCGCAAATTGATTTGGCAGAGGCAAATGGTGCAGAAAACCAGAACAGAAACACCAGGAGCCTTTAGTTATGGGGAGAAACAAAGGAAACACAGTAACTCACCCTCTAGGGAGAGAGGGAAAACACTGTTTTTCTAACCATTTCTCCCTGGTTCTGTTGATAAGAGAAGACAGAATTCTGGTCTCATGCTTCTAAACTTGCACAATTCTGATCTTAGCCAAGAGTTCCTATACTTTCAAGTCTTTGTCTTTTCACTTACATTTAAAGTGGAGATAAGGTAAACTAGGTACTTTCCAAAATCTGCTCCTATTTAGAAACACAATATTCGTACAGTGTGATGTTATTCCTGCAAAATTGGAACTTCTTTTGCATATAAATGTAGGGTCTGAAAAATTGCTGCAGACTATTGCCTGCATCTGAGAGTGGAGACGCTAAGCCTTCCAGGAGGGAATGACAGAGAATCGGGCCACTGCATGGGGCCTGGGGCTGCCACCAATTCCAGAGTTCACACACACTGAATGTGGAGGGTTCTTACTGTGCAAGGGATCTGCTTGGGGAGGAACTCTGGAACAAGCAGTCACCCTGATAAAATCAGTGTGCTCTAAAGACCTAGAGGAGGTCTCCCCAGCATTAACAAGCTAGAAAACAGATAAACACAACAAACACCAACAGGAGTTGGGGCATTGCTAAATGTGGTGTGGAACCTTTCCAGCATGGCCCACCATCACAGACAAAATAATTCCTGTCCTACTGGAAAGCCAGGCAGTGTGGTAAGGCATAACACTTCTTATTTCAGAACTCATTTAATCTCCTGGGTAGCAGAGTCGACAGGTAAAATAGCTTTACTCTGGAATGGTGACATGAGAAATTATAGAACACATTTTTTGTTTTCTATAAATCTCTTAAGTACCTCCATGAAGTCTGACCCTTCTTGGCTTCCCTGAGGCAGCCCGACTGTATCATTCAGGGGCCAGAAAGCCGGGATGGAAGGTCTACTGGATCTATGAGCTCATCCTGGAGGTCTTAGCATACTGTCTAAAACTGCCTGAACGTTAATAATTTAGAATAACCTGGCTGACAATTCGGGTATGGATAAAATATGGAAAGGCTTTAAAGTTCCCTTTTTACTTTCCAACCTTTCACTGCTGCTCCAGGTGTGGCACAGCTAGACCAGTTTACATCAGTATAGAGTTGTGGTTGTGGGTGGTAATGCAGACGCTAAGGACACATGGCCTATCTGAATTCTAGTCTGCGACTCTCCTGCTGTGTAACCATGGCAAGGTTATTTGACTACTCTGAGCCTTAGTTTTCCCTTATTTAAATTGGATGTGGGCAGCTGGGTGTAGTGGTGCATGCCTGTAATCTCAGTACTTGGAAGGCTGAGATAAGAGGATCACAGGTTGGAGGACAGCCTCAACAATATAGATAGATTCTCAGCAACCTAGTAAGACCCTGTTTCCAAACAAACAAACAAACATTTAAAAAAGGGCTAGGATGTAGCTCAGAGGTAGAATGCCCCTCAGTTCAATTCCTAGTACTATAAATGAATGAATGAACAAATGAATGAATGAATAAATGAATAAATAAATAAATAAATAAATTGGATGTGGACAATATCAGTACCTACTTTATAGAATTCAGTGAGGTCTAAATAAAAGGCCCTTTCAGTAGTGCCTAACATATAGTCAACAGTAAGTAAAGGTTAACTCCTAAAAGACTAAAATAGCTGTGCAAAGTAAAAGAGGGAAAATTAACTCAAGCTGTTAATGGGGCTGGGAGGACAGACACAGAGAAAGCCAAATACACAATCAATAGGAAGCCCTGTTTCTCCCCAAGTCACATAGCAGCTATAAAATACCATGATGACCGACCTCTTCTTTGACTATTTACAGGCTTTTCTTACTGGTTTACAGGTGTCTCCTTTCACTGTTTATGAGTTTTTGCAACTCCAAGACTCAGTTTGCTATTCCCATATAAATGGGGATATTGATTGCTAATTCACCTTCACCGCATGACCTTGCTCAGGATCCCAAACCCTAAAAAAGACACTCCCATCTTTCCTCCTGTCAGGAGCAGCCCAAGGTTTCTAGAATGCCCTCCCTCTCTGCTTTCAATCAGTGAGCCTGATCTGCCAGACAGAAGACCTGTGTGTGGTGGTCTTTGGCTGATGAGCCTTGGGCATGTCATTGTAGTGTTGTAATGGTAGGTGCAAGGTGGTCAGGAACCTAGAAATGTATTCAAGAGACAGTTTATTCATTTATCACCTACTTAAGCCTAAAATAGATTTAGTGTGTGTTTGAGGTGGGTAAGATTGGGAAGGAAGAGGTCATAATTTTTTAAGAGATTCCATGTAATTTTGCAAAAAGTATGCATTTGCAAATAAGAAATCAGCCACTACCATTTAATAATAAGTGAGGAAGTTCAATGGAGACGATAAAGCCCCACAGAGAAAACTGGGACTGTTGAAAAGTGTCATTTTTTTTTCCAAAGGAAAGGTGAGTGGGGAGGTGAGAAATTATTTTATATCAAACAAAAAGTGTTTGTAGCTGGGCGTGGTGGTGCACACTTGTAATCCCAGTACTTTGGGAGGCGGAGACCAGAGGATCCGGGTTCGCAGCCAGCCTCAGCTCTCTCTGTCTCTCTCTCCCTCTAACCCTCTCTCTCTCTTTCTCTCTCTCTCTTTCTCTCTCTCTCTCTCTCTCTCCCTGTCTCTCTCTCTCTCTCTCTCTCTCTCTCTCTCTCTCCCTAGTGA